>VMDO01005423.1:99435-112251 GCA_007922755.1 Pedetes capensis | reverse complement strand
GCATTCCAGTCACCAGTGATTATCAGTATGTCTTGATTGCATGTTTGATCTATTTCAGATTGCAGAAGCTGATAGAAGTCTTCCCTTTCTTCATTTGTGGCCTTAGTGGTGGGTGCATAAATTTGAATCATAGTCATATTAACTGGCCTTCCTTGTAGGCGTATGGATATTATTCTATCACTGACAACATTGTATTTCATGACAGATCTTGAAATGTCTTTTTTGATGATGAACGCAACCCCATTTCTCTTTAGTTTATCATTTCCAGCATAGTAGACCATATGATTGTCTGACTCAAAATGGCCTATGCCGGTCCATTTTAGCTCACTGATGCCTAGAATGTCAATGTTTATGCGATCCATTTCTCTTTTAACAATTTCTAACTTGCCTAGATTCATACTATGTACATTCCATGTTCCAATTATTAATGGATGTTTACAGTTGTTTCTCTTCATATTGAGTCGTGTCACATCATCACGTTGAGCACCCTAGGGTTTTACTCCATTTCTGTCATCATGGTAGACTCTACTTGGAGGAGGCAACTCTTCCCCAGTAGTCTTTTGAGTGCCTTCCAACCTGGGGGCCTCATTTTCAGGCACTATATCTGACAGTGTTTCTTTGCTATCCATAGGGTTTTCAATGGCTAGTTGTTTCGGGAGTGGCTCGCCAGGTCCTACTCCCTAATGAATTATTATAATGCTGGTAATTTTTTTTTATAATGTGAGTAAAATTCAATTTTCTATAAAAATACTGTAATACAGCTAGGTTATGCATAACAAGCAGTCCATTCCTAACAAGTGAATTTTATGTCATAAGTACAGCTCTCTCTTAATAAGTATGTTTTATATAGATTTTGTGGTTATCAAAAAAAATCAGTCAAAAGTTTCTTGAGACAAATGAAAACCTTTGTAATAAATACCTCTCTCAGAGATTTTTGCCCATTTCTACAAGTCCTTCAGAGGGAAGGATCAGAATAACAAGGACCAGAGCAGGATAAATTTAAACGTAAGATCTTTGCTTTGCCTGGCCAATGCATTTGTTGCTGAGCTCCTGTGGTCCCTGGAAAGTTACATTTCTGAAGTGAGCAATCCCTGTGTCCAGTGCTTTGACTCTTCAGAGCTCTTGTGTCAACAAGATTGTACTCTGTCAAGCCTACCATTGTGGCTTGATCTCTAGTTTCTTCTAACTAGAAGAAATCAAAGTTGGAGCAAAGTATTTGGGGATGTACTATCATTTTAATTTGTATATACTCTTAAAATATATGCTTGAGTTTATCTGTATACCAAATTCCCGTAAGTAGATTGATAGAGAATATGCACACTTTTCATTTTATAAATATATCACTTGGGTGTTTAGAGTTGCAAGTAGCAGAAAACATGACCCAAACTGGCTTAGGTTTTGAAGGTCATTTATTGCCTCATATAACTGAAAAGAGACTGGTTAAGTTTTTGGTATCACTTGTTCAGCACTCCTGTTTTATTTCTTTAAAAATTTCATTTAGCTCTCCACATCTTGGCTCTGTCCCCACCTGGCTTCTCTCATAGTACAGAAAGGCAGCCTCTGGCTTTACCTGCACGTACTACACTCATCCAAAAAGGAAGATTAATTAGCTGGTTCTCAGAGCCCCTCTACCCCTCAGATCCCAAACTACACAGTGATTAGACTACCTGGAACCTGTCTCAGTGGCAAGAGATATGGAGTGACCCTGGTAGAGAAGTCTAGACAAGGTAGAGTTGGTATTTAGGGTCAGTTCCATACTCCAGGACCGCTGTGGAGCAGGGGTGGGTGGAATAGATATTAGAGCAGGAACTACAGTGTCTGCTACAATAGATACTTAGTGCCTGCCCAGTTGAAACTAGATCCCATCCTTCTTTTCGTAAGTAGAGTATTACTGGAATTCAGCCACACTCTAGGTCATGTATTGTCCATGGCTGCTTTTATCCTACAGTGGCAGAATTAAGTAGTTGTGGCAGAAACCATATTCCTTGTAAAGCATAAAATATTTATTATCTGGTCCTTTACAGAAAAAGTTTGCTAACCTCTGGTCTAAACTTCTTGTTTACTACATCTTCACCAGCATCAGTTATCTTCTAATCTGTTAGGTGAGAAATTTTCTGTTTTTAATTATAGTTAAGAGTCAGCATCTTTTCATATTTTTATTTCTTTCCTGAGAACTACCTGCTCATTTCATCTGCCCAACTTTTTTTCAGGTTGTTGGTCTTTTATGTAGTATTGAAAGGACATTGTGTTCATTTTAATTGAGAACTGTACTAGCTCTCAGGAGTGTTTCTTTTAATTCATTTTTGCTGGCTTACAGCAGATACTATTATTTAAACTGCCTATGTGTTTTTATATGGTATCATTGATCATCAGAGAAAGTAGAGCAGCAGAGCTGAGGAGCAGTAGAGAGACCAGGACAGAAGTGCCTTGAAAGCATACACACACACACACACACACACACACGCACGCACGCACGCACGCACGCTTGCGCTCTCCCTCTCCCTCTCTCTTTTTCTCTCTCTGTCTGCCCCTGTTTCTTTCAGAGGGATTGTGTTCATCTGCCTTTACCTGTTCCAAAAGGACTACTCATTTATTCTGCCTACTACAGATGAATTAAAGGCCCTGCTAATCATTAGTCTGCAATAGTTTCAGAAACTGTGAAGTTAAGATTTTGTGATTTAAAGTTAATATAAAGCCATTTAGTGAACATTTATAGTTTATCATTACACATTAATTGGTTCTTGTTGGAAATGTTTCTGCTGCTACTATCACTTTATTAACTGGTTAACATTTTGTGAAGTAGGAAAATTGATTTTTTACACTTTCTGGAGCAGTAATACAGTGTTTCTTGTTCCTAGATGAAGTAATTTCCTCTGAAGATATTGGGGCTAGCATTTTCAATGGACAGAAGAAAGTGCTGTATTATGCTGATGCCCTGACAGAAATAGCTTTTGTGGTTCCTTCTCCTGTGGAGTCCTTAAGTAAGAACATTTTTTTGTATGGTGATATTTTAGGATCTATTTTTATATTCACTGACTTCTGCAGTATTAACTGCATAGGAAGAAATTTTGAAGTTATCTAAGGCATTCTTAAGCTTCTAAGGCATTACAACCATTAGATTATGCAAAAGTAGAAGATATTATTTTCTGTTAACTTTCTGACAGAAGGTAGTTAAAGAAAAACAGACTGACCCTCTAATAATCTTTAAATAGTGGACTCCTACTTCAACCCTATTTTTTGTCTTTCTTTCATCTAATTTAACCAATATATAGAAACCTTGGTTTTTAGTTTATTCATTTCTTTCACAAATTAGGACTGTGGACCCACCTGTTTCCCTATTCCCATGTCAGAGTCTTTATATGGAACCCCATAGAATTGTACTACTATCAGGATCTCATGGTGGCATCCCACTGATCTTTGGACACAGAGCAGGAGAAACTTTGGCAACCTAAAAAGATGGCAGTCAAGACTATTCTTAAGGATCTAGAGTGACATACATACATACATATATATATATATTTTTTTTTTTTTTTTTTCCTTTTGTGGTACTGGGGGTTGAACCCAGGGCCTCATGCTTGCATGCTCTGCAAGTGCTGGGCCACTGAGCCACACCCTCAGCCCATTTTTTTACTTTTTGAGTCAGGGTCTCACTAAGTTACACAGACTGCCTCTGGTCTCAAACTTGTGATGCTCCTGCCTCCACCTCCCGAGCCGCTGGGATTATAGGCATGTACCACCACTCCCGGCACTAATATTTTTAGTCTGAACTCGGTCTTATTTTGCCTAGAACCTTGGCTTTTTACAAAATAAAGTGATTTCTTCTTGCCTGATCAGGCAATAGATGAAAAATGTTACCTTCTTCCTTGAGAACATTTGTAGGATGGAATACTCTGTATCATGCTTTCACAATTTCATCACCACCGTTATGGTTTTTGTTGTGCACTAGCTTGGCAGTGTCCTAATCTTCGGAGTTGGACCCTTGGTTTCCCACTCTTGGACCCTCCCTGTTTCACACCTTGGAGTCTTTTGTGTCCCTGGAAGGATGAGCCTTCCATGGTCTAGGTCAATGTAATGGCAGCTGTTTGCCTTCCTGTCTGTCCTTTAATTCCAGAAGCTGGGCTGAGTACTTGCCTGGTTGCTCTGGCTGAGCCTGGATGTACCAGCAAGTCCTTGTCCTTGCAATACAGTTGCTACGAGTGGTTCTTGGCATCTTGTGAAATTGTTACTAGGAAGCGATCAAGGACAACAACCGCAAAACTTTGGTCCATTTGTGTTCACATATAAAAGATTTTTTTTTCCCCTGGTCCTGGGGGTTGAACCCAGGGCCTCGCGCTTGCATGCTTTGCAAGTGCTGGACCATTGAACTGCACCCCAGCCCATTTTTTTTACTTTTTTGAGACAGGGTCTCACTAAATTACGCAGACTGCTTCTGGTCTCGAACTTGCAATCCTCCTGCCTCCTCCTCCCCAGCCGCTGGGATTACAGGCGTGCGCCACTGCGCCCCGCACATATAAAAGATTTTATACCTGACACAGAAGTTAATAGTGGAGCTGGGTCTGGTAGTGCCCACCTGTAATTCGAGTGACTCAGGAGGCAGAGGCAAGAGGATCACAAGTTCAAGGCCAGAGGCAGCTTGTGTAATTTAACAAGACCCTGATTCAAGATAAAAAAATAAAAAGGGGCCTGGAGGTGCAGCTCAGCGGTAGAGCTCTTGCAAAGTATGTGTGAGGCCCTGGGTTCAGCCCCTTGCACCTCCAAAAAATAAAATGAAGAAGTTATAGTAGAGAGTATAGACAAGGTTTAGTAAAAGATAGTATATCTTTAAGGAATTATTACTGGGAAAACTGAGGTACCTAGAAAAGTTTATATAAACTTGGAAAGACCTTGGTTCTCTGGGTGAATTGGCATAAGGATATTTCTCTTCCCTAGGGGAAGGTAAAGCCAGAGAGAACAGAAGAGTTAAGCAAGCATCTAGAAGAAAAGGTACCTTGGATAGACAGAGAAGATGGTGGGCCTGAGAGAAGGGGATGGCTTGCATGGATCTGCCCCAAAGAGGGAGAGTTGTGTACATGGCCTCCCAGGAGGAGAAGGAGGAGAGAAGAGAGCACCAGAAGGCGAGGAGCAAAGAGAGAGAGGAGAGGAAGGGAGAGAGCGTGTGGGTGCATGTTCCCTCTAGATTTTTTTTTTTTTTTAATTTGGGCTCTCCCAATGTGATGTCAGACCTGGGAGCCCATCTTGGTACCTAGTGTGATATGAACCTTAAGGCAGGAACTCAAATTCCACCTACAAAAGGATTTTTGTTGTGGTATAAGGTGTATGAAGCCAAGGGTCTGTTTTGAAAATGGCTCAAGAGATTTCCCGAGTACTCTGAAAAGGATGGCCTCTTAGGTGGATGTCCTGGAATAGTCTGCCTTTGTGCTCAGGCCACTATTGATCCAGGATTAAGGTGTGGGGTCCATTTTAAAATGTCTTTCCAATGTCTTTAAGAGATTTGTTTGGTATATGGCTTCATCCGTTATGGCTGGGCACAGAGTCAATCAGAATCCCCTCCTACAACCATATTGCCTGCTAGTGGCTATTTTACTACCTAATGAAACATGACCTATGCCCGTTGTACCCTGCTCCATCTCATCTTCTATTCCTTGACATTTGTGTTTCTCTGGGTTTGGTTTTGTTTGGTTTGATTCTTCACTGTGTGCTTTTCTCCCAGAAGATTGTTCCTTAACCTCAGAGACTAGGTCCTCTATAGCTTTTGGATGTCCCAGTGTCTGCTTGGCATCATGCTCCATGATTGAATATATAATAAAAATAATTAAGAATAATAGGTTGTTTTTATTATATTATACATCTGAAAGGTCAGATGTTTTCTAGTCATACCTCAGTTGTCCTACAGAGCAAGAGCCAGCAAACTCTAGCACATATCCCAAGTTCAGCCAGGAATGGGTTTTACATTTTTAAAGGGTCATAAACAAAATACAAAGAAGAATATGCAACAGAGACCTATATGGCCACCAAAACCCAAGTGATATTACCTAATCCTTTACACAAAAAGTTGATCAGCACTTGCTCTAGATAGTGCTTTGGTTAAATGACTTAGATTAAGCTGGTTAGCATAATTAAACTTTTGCTCCAAAGAAATAACAAGTATTATAATTGATGTTTTCTTTATCCCATAGCTGATTCATTGGAAAGTAACATTTCAGACCAAGATAGTGACTCAAATATGGATCTTATGCCAGGAATTTTGAAACAGCCATCCCTGACACTTGAGCTTTTTCCCAATCACACAGACAATCTTAATTCCTCACAGAGGGTAAGTCATTTTGCTCCAAATATTTGTGGTGAAATGAGAGTAATCATAGAATCATGTCTGAAAAGTTTTAACTTAGCCCAGGGACTAATTATAGTAGAGTACTGATTCATTAGTAACTTAAATCTTTTAAATAAAATTCTCATGATTTTCTTCTTTTCTAATCTGTAAAAAGTGGTTCAGTCTAAGACAGCCTTTGTTGTTTTCCTTAATTTTGCCATTCTGGTACCATGCTTGGTTCCCACTCCTTTTTAAGCCAAGGTTCTTATTTGTTCCCTCTCTGGTGCTATTTTAGCATCTATTTTTACATTCACTAGTTTTTGCTGTTGGGCTGGGATTTAGCTCAGTGGGTAGAGCGCTGCGCTGAAGTCTCTGAGGCCCCGAGTTCAATTCCCAGCACCGCAAAAATGGGAGAAGGGCCTGGCAATCCACTCCCAAGGCAATCCCGAAGCACTCAGCCATTGAAAACCCTATGAGGGTCGCTATGAGTCGGATACCGACTCGACGGCACCTAACAACAACAACAACAACAAGTTTCTGCTGTACAATCCATGTCTTTAATCATGTAACATTCAACTTAAATTGTGACCATATAAAAATGGCAGTGTTTTGAGAATAGATGAGTATAGTAGTTGCCCCTTATTTGCTGTTTCACTTTCTGCCATTTTGTTAACCTTATTCAAATACAGTCCTAAAATATTAAATGGGAAATTCCAGAAATAAGCAATTCATACGTTTTAAATTGCATACTATTATGTAGTTTAATGAAATCTCACACAATCCTGCTTCATTCTGCCTGGAATAGGAATCATCATTTTGTCTAGCAATATGTGCATGGTTATGTGAATGTCAAAGAGAACATAGACCAAAGGACAGATCATGTTATATTTCATGAACCATGAGTTTATTGGGGTTTCTTACATGGGCGAGGGTAACTTACTGATAGCCTTTATGTGTAGCTCTACCCACAGGAAGAATCCCCTCTGAGAAATTCCCACCAGGATGTCCTACACAAAGGTATAAGCCGAGTCCTACCGTCAGTTAATCCTTTATCACTTACATAACTTAGGCTCAAGTACAGCTGGGGTAGGTAGTGATTGGTACCTCAGAGAAGGGTCTTGTGGGGTCTGAGTCTTGCGACCCTCTTTTTCCCCTCCCTCCAAGAGGGAATGTTGATAGTTCCATTATCATTATAATAGGCTAAGGCTTGGTGTATAGTTTGGCTTATTTGGTTGCCATGGTTGTGGGGCCAAGGTACCCTGAGTTCATTTTAGGTGTTCTGAATCAGTATGGCATCAAGTCCAGTCCAGAGGAACCTGCTGCACTGCAACTGTTTATGGTACCCACCTGTTAATCATCTAGTAGTCTCAGTGTGGTGTCTCAGTTGACTTTGTGGTATTGCAATGGTTATGTTCAAGTAACTCTTTTTCTTTTTTTTTTTTTGCCACTACTGGGAGTTTGAACCCACGATCTCACGCATGCTAGGCAAGTGCTCTACCACTGAGTCACACCCCTAAGCTTCCCTTTAAAAAAAAAAAATTATCTTGAGACAACGTCTTGCTACATTGCACAGGCTGCCTGTGACCTTGAACTTGTGATCCTCCTGCCTCAGCCTCCTGGGATTACAAATCACTGGGATTACAAGCATGTGCCAGGGTACCTAGCTTCAAGTAACTCTTATGAAGTAGCCTACTTCTACATTACAGGGCCTCACTTCATCTCATCATGTAGACATTGTATTGTCTCACATCATCACAAGAAGGAGGATGAGTATAATATAGTAAGATGTCTTGAGAGGAAGAGAGACACAGTCACATAGTTTTTATTTAGTATATTGTTATGATTGTTCTATTTTTATTATTATTTTTGTTAATGTTTTTCTGTCCTAACTTATACACCTTTATCATAGGTGTGTATAGTCAAAAAACATGGTATATATAGGACCCAGTACTAACTGTGGTTTCAGGGATAGCCTGGGGAATCTTTGGATGTATCCCCATGGATATGAGGGATGCTGTATATGACTAAATGCACTTAGTATGGCACACTGCCCCTACTGAAGGAGAAGGTTTTTTGCTTTTATACTGTTTTTCTGACCAGCAGGTGTTACTTCTTTATCTGTGTTTTCCCCTCTTGTCTACTCTTAACCACTTTACTGAAAAGTGACCAAGTGGTAGCAAGAGTACAGGATTATGCTGTAAGTATAAGATTTAGAACAAGTAACAAAAAAGATAAAATTTGACTGAAGTAGTTCCTCCAGTGTACAAGATTTTAGTTTAACTCTTCCCACAGTGAAAATTACTTTTAACATAGATATGTGCTTTAAAAAGAATATCAAGCCACGCGTAATGGCACACACCTATAATCCCAGGACTCAGGAGACTAAGCCAGGAGGATCGAGCATCATGACATCAGCCTGGGCTGCATAGCAAGACACTATCTCAAAAAAGAAGAAATACATATATAGAATATGAGAGAGGTTTCTCCCTTTAAAATTGATTTAGGAGAAAACATCAAGTTGGATAAGATTCCCTGAAGTAGACTGATTTTGAACATCAGGAATGTTAAGAGGTTTCTCAGAACAGTTTAGAAAGGAACAAGTTGGAGTATAGGGTGGGCATTTGGTGGCTAGCTGCCCTGGTCCTTATGGTCTGAATGCCTTCACAGCCAGAGTGTGATAACTCTTAAAGCACCATGTTTTTATTTATCACTTATACTTTACAGCCTACTAAGAAACTAAAAAGAAAACACTCATAATTGTCTTAGTAAATGCAGAAAAAGCAACTGACAAAAATGTACCACCCATTTATGAGTAAAATTCTCAGCAAACTGAATACAAGTGAAGGTCCTTAATCTGATACAGAGCATCCACTAAAGATCTACAGGTGACATTACATTATGCACTATTCTTGAATACTCCCCCCGCACCGCCACCCCCCAAGGTGGAGGACAAAGCCAGGATGTCTACTCTTACCACTTATACTCAGTGTGGTAGTAGAGGCCCAACACAGAAATAAGGCAAGAGAAACAAAGTGCATAAAGATTGAAAAGCCAGAAGTAAAATTGTATATTTTACACATGACATGATAATATGTATGTAGGAAACTTTGGGGAATCCATTTTTTAAGTCCATTAGAACTATTGAGTGAGCTTAGCAAGATGCAGGGAAAAAGGCCAGGCTGTTGGACTAGATTTTAAGATGATCCCCAGTGACCCTTGCCCTCATATAATATCCCTCCCTTGTATGTGGTAGAACCTGTGAATATGATGGAATATTCTATAATTAAGTTATGTGGTACAGGAATTTTGTGGATGAAACTGAATTTTTTTTGAGTTAATTAAAAAGGAGATGATCCACCCAGACCTGACCTAAACAACAGAGCCCTTTAGAGATCTAGGGGGCTACACGTCAAAGATGGAGGAGGCCAGAGAGCCATAGCAGGTTAGAAGCTATGCTGCCAGGAAGATAGTGCTGAATGTGGCTGGATTAGTTTGGGAGAAATCTCTTAAGTCATTTTCTGAGAATGCCAGAGTAGAAATAAGAATCTGAGAGGCTTTCGGTGGACTCTGGTCTCTAGTCATATTATATATCTGTTTGTGTACAAATAAAAGCAGTTGTAATTTTAAAATTCAACTTAAGTGTTGTTGTTGTTAGGTGCCGTCAAGTCAGCGTCCAACTCATAGCGACCCTGTGTACAACATGTGAAATACTATTGTCAGTGCTTCTCTGCTGTTCGTAGGGTTTTCAGTGGCAGATTGATTTTTGAGAGTGGGTTGCCAGGTCCATCCCCCAAGCCTCCAGCACCTGGTGTTCCCAAGTGGTCTCCCATCCAAGTACTAACCAGGCCCAACCCTGCTTAGCTTCTGAGATCTGACGGGATAGGATGCCACCGGGCTATGGCTGCAGGTGTTCAATTTAAGTGTGTGGTTCTCCTATTTGTACATACAAGCTTTATTCAGGGTTTTAGCACAAACTTTGCTGCATACCCTAAAAATGATGTAACTCAGAGGTCCAGTTTGCTAAAGGGAAGCCCACATGATCCTCATAGCCTTGGAAGGAAACTAAAAGCCAGTTGACTGGCACTGGAGCCAAAAGCACACCGTGCTTGGTAGTGAAGGCCCCAAGAACCCTTTTTGCTGGCAAGGACAGGGAGTGAGCGTAGATTGCAGTCAGAAACATTTGGTCTGGTAACTAAAAATAACTTGCTGATGGAGCCTTTTAGAGATTAGAATCCCCAGGTGAAGTAGTACACCACTTTCTGCCATAATAGAGATAGACTCAAATCCCTTTAAGCCCTCATTAAAACATTACACACAAGCTTTGTTGCTATTATTGCAAATCATAATTGTTCGTCACTTCTTTCCTTTTTTCCTTTGATAATTTTAGATCTTCATTTCCTCTTTCTAGGTTAAGACTAAATAACAGAGAGACCAACAAAGAGCTTTTTGGCCAATGTATTTCACACTTTTTTCCTGAAATGATTTTCATACCTGGTATTTACATCACTGGGCATCTTACAAATGTATGATTGGATAGTTTTATCAAACCAGTTCTTTTTTCCTCTTTTTCTTCATATAGCTCAGTCCCAGTTCCAGAATGAAAAAGCTGCCTCAGGGTCGCCCAGTGCCTCCTCTTGGACCTGAGACAAGAGTGTCTGTAGTCTGGGTGGAACGCTACGATGATATAGGTACTCTATAAGGATGTTGTTCTGAAATAAAATGACAGTAAAAGTCTGAGGAGAGTGGGAGCAGAGGCCAGTCATGGTGGCCAAAAGCAAGGGTTGGAGTTCAGCCAGCCTGCATTGGCATCCCCATGCCACCACTCAGTTGTGTTAAGCCTGAGATTGCTCATCTGTTATCCAGGGCTATTCATGGTACTTATTTCATAGCTGGGAAGATTTGATGAGACTAGTAGACACAAAGCTTTAAGCTGTTTGTGTTGGGATCACAGTTAATGTCCCAGTCATCCCAGGACCTCTGGAGAGGAGAAGCAATTCATTCACCCTCTTTCTTCATACCCCAGACTATCTAGTTTTGATATGAAATTTACCTGGTCCTTAAGAGTTCTGCCATAGGTAAGTTTCTTACAATTTTTATGTAAGCAACAGAAGAGCATTAGAAGTATATGCCTAGCCTAGAATCCCACTTAGTTTGTGGGAAAGCATGATAGTTTCTTTCTAACCAATCCCTCACAGACCACAGATCATGTCCCCTAAAAACCCTCTGCTTTAGATAAACTTGGGTAAAATATTTCTTGAGGTTATTTTTTTTAATATGGGGAATTATTAGGATTATATATTTTAGTATAACATAGTCTATGTTTTTGTTACCTGCCTGTGTAAAGAGACTGGCAAATTAGATTTCCTATTATTTCTTTGGGAAAATTTTGGGAGATGTTAATTGTAATGCTATTATTTTCTTCCAGAAAACTTTCCCCTCTCAGATCTGATGACAGAGATTAGCACTGGTGTGGAAACTACTGCAAATAGTAGCACTTCTCTGAGGTACCGTCTTTTTTATTTGCTTGAAGTTTAGCATTTTGTATTTTTTTATGTTGGTTGCAGTTTAATAAAGAAGTAAATAATTATGAAACAAAAAAGTTGAAAGCAGCAAATAAAAATAAAGAATCAAATAAAGAAGTGTATATGTAAACATACAGGCATCTTTGCATCAAATTAGCAAGGTTTTATTTTTTTGAAGCCATTTTATTGCATAGTGTGGTACCACTTATCTGTAATCCCAGCACTCAGAAGGGTGAGACAGAAGGATCACAAGTTTGAAGCTAGCTTGTGCTACATAACAAGACTCTTTTCAAAGAGAAAAAAAAAGGAAAGAAAGAAAAAAATGTTCACCTTATTGCGGTATGACTGATATATAAAAAGGTGTATATATATGTTATAGTCAACTTGGTGAGTTAGAGATACGTATACATGAAAGTATTGCCAGTCTATGCCATGAATGTATCCATCACCTCCAAAAGTTTTCTCTCATCTATTTTATCACTATTATTTTTATTGTTTTGTGATAAGAATACTTAACATAAGATCTATCCTCTTAGCACATTTTTAAGAATAAAATACAGTATTAATAACTAGCCAATAGGCTGAACAATTGGTCTCTAGGTCTTATTCATTCTGGATAAGTGAAACTCTGTACCCTTTCATTAATACCTCCACATTTCCCTCTCTCCAGCCTCATTCTACTCACTGCTTCTATGAATTTCATTATTTTGTATTCATCATATAAGTGATTATCATGTAGAATTGTCTTTCTGTGCCTGGCTTATTTCACTTAGTATAATGTCCTCTGCCTGCAGCTGTAGCCCTGTGGCATCCGATCCCGTCAGATCTTGGAAGCTAAGCAGGGTCGGGCCTGGTTAGTACCTGGATGGGAGACTGCCTGGGAACACCAGAAGCTGTAGGCTTGGGAGAAGGACCTGGCAACCCCCTCCCAAAAATCAATCTGCCATTGAAAACCCTATGAACAGCAGAGAAGCACTGACAATA
>VMDO01005423.1:0-99335 GCA_007922755.1 Pedetes capensis | reverse complement strand
AGCACCTAACAACAGCAACAACAACAACATAATGTCCTCTAGATTCAGCCACATTGTCATAAATGGCAAGATTTTTAAGGCTGAATAATATTCTATTGTATGTATATATCACATTTTATAGGTTTATCTGTTGATGAATATATGGGTTGTTTCCACGTCTTGTTGTTGTTGTTGTTAGGTGCCATCGAGTCGGTATCCGACTCATAGCGACCCTCTGTACAACAGGGGAAACACAATTGTCAGTGCTTCTCTCTGTTCATAGGGTTTTCAATGGCAGATTGATTTTTGGGAGGGGGTTGCCAGGTCCTTCTCCCAAGCCTACAGCTTCTGGTGTTCCCAGGCAGTCTCCCATCCAGGTACTAACCAGGCCCGACCCTGCTTAGCTTCCAAGATCTGACGGGATCGGATGCCACAGGGCTACAGCTGGCTTTTGTAAATAATGCTGCAGTGAACATGGGTTATAGATATCAACTTGAGATCCTGATTACGATTCCTTTAGATATATACCCAATTGGGATTGCTGGATCATATGGTAATTCTATGTTTAATTTTTTGAGGAACTGCCTACCATAGTGGCTATAACAATTATATTCCCATCAGTGGTATACAGGATTCTCTGTTCTCTATGTCCTCAACAACACCGTTTTTTGTTTTTTGTTTTTTGTTTTTGTTTGCTGTACTGGGGGTTGAACCCAGGGCCTCGCACTTGCATGCTTTGGAAATGCTGGACCACTGAGCTTCACCCCCAGCCCATTTTTTCCTTTGCTTTTTGAGACAAGGTCTCGCTAAATTACACAGACTGCCTCTGGTCTCAAACTTGTGATCCTCCTGCCTCCACCTCCCGAGCCACTGGGATTATAGGCGTGTGCCACCATGCCCAGCTTTACTTTTTTTTTTTAATGGTCATCTAACTGGTATAAAGTGATATCTCATGGTTATGATTTGCATTTCCCTTGTTAGTGATATTGAGCACCTTAGAAAGGATTTTTAAGTCTTATAATTAACTGCTATTTTACATTTATCTATAGCGAAAAGAAGAATAGAGAAGTGGAAGCAATGAAGTATTAGTGCAGACTGTGATAATAGCAATATTAAGTGAAATGATGGAATAAATTGGAAAATTCTGGATAAATAGTTAAAATATCCTAATCTAATGAGCTATTTAATGGGGAAATATTTCTAAGTAAAATGTAATAGTGACTTTCTCATGTTAAAATTTCTATTTTATTTACTCATGTAACAAAAAGGATAATGTCAGAATAATCTGATTCCAAGAATAGCAGCAACATATTTGTATAGGCTTTATAATTTTCAAGGCTTTTTCCTGGGTATATTTTGGATTATGATTGCAAGAGTTATCATCCTTGTCTTACCATTGAGATAAAATAAACCCATAGAGGTTATTCCTCAGCTTCATATATCCAGTATATGCAAGAGAAAAAGATCATAACCCAGACCCTTGCCCCCAAATGCTAACTTTGTGTCTCCTATCACAGAGCTGGGGCTGGGGTTGAGTTCAGTTGGTAGAGTGCTGCTCTGCAGCCTCTGAGGTCCTGGGTTCACTTCCCAGCACTGTAAAAATGGGAGAATGATGTGGCAATCCACTCCTGAGGCAATCCTGAAACAATCAGCCATTGAAAACCCTAAGAGGGTCACTATTGAGTTGGAGACTACTCGAAGGCACCTAACAACAACAACAATATCACAGAGCTGCACTCAAACTTGACACTTAACATTCAATTCTTTCCATTTACATGATCTAATTCTAATTGCATGTAAGATAATTTTATTCTAATATTGTTAGATTATTGTTGTTGAAGCAAAGTCAGCAGAGAGGGTTTGTTTTAACATTATTGATTTTAACAAAATTTCTAAACGAGAGCAAATCATCCTTAAAACTTTGATTTTTTTAAACTACTGATTTTTTGTTTGATTGTTTGTTTTGAGACAGACTCACATTATGTAGCCCAGCCAGACTGACATCAAACTTGCCATCCTTCTGCCTCAGCTTCCTCAGCGCTGGGATCATAAAGAGTGTACCACCACACTCGATCAACTTCCATGTTCTTTATGTAGAAGTATTTCAAAACAAATTACAGATATGATAACATTCTACATACATCAATATGTATAGCTGCAAAGTAAGAACACTTTTCAGGTAGTTAAAGATAATATCACAATAATAAAGTTAGTAATAATCTCTTTATATCATTTAATAGCTAATGCATATTCACATTTCTCCATTTTCCCTAAAATTCCTTTTCAGCTGGTTTGTTCAATCCAGAGTTCACTCTAGGACTATCCAGTTGGTGTTAACTCCTTCAGTCTCTTTTAATCTGCAACAGTCCTTTCTCTTCTTGACACTGACTTGATGAAGAAACTATGTGGTTTCATGAGGTAGACTTTTCTAGAGCTCCTTTGGAAGAGAACTTTAACTTATATTGTTTTTGGTGGTATTAATCTTTTTTGGTCAAAAGTTACAAAACAACCTGGCTGTAAAATTTGTGTTTTACTGATAAATTACCAAAGGTTAGAATTTGTCTGGGATTTATTCATTTTTTTAATGTTTTGAAAGATTTACTCAGGATTGCTATGCTAAAATCACTTTACCTCTATAGAAAGGGGACTCATTGTTTTGGGGAAAAAAAAAAAACAGTTCACAGTATCACAGAGTAACATGAATACCTCTGTGTGGGTGGACCCATCTCTGACATGGGATGTTGACCTCTCTCCGTCAGAGGTGCAGCTCCTAATCTTTAACACCTGCTCCCTGGCCAGAGGCTTTGAGGGCTTTGATTATGCCAAGGTTTGGCCTGTTACTGCCTCAACTAAGGTGGACACTTGCCACCAGTCCAGACTAACAGCCCTCTCAGCCTCCTGCCCTGACATCTGAAAAAAATTATACCTAGAATTCCCATGCTGGGTTTCCATTGTTCCTGCTTCTGCTCCAGGTGCAGCCTCAACTGTGGTGGAGTTCCCCACATTCTGACAGCCACACTTCTGTTCCCTACAAAAGAGGGGCTAAGTGAGTCTCTTAGCTGATTTCAGGACTGGTGGCTCATGCCTAAAATCTCAGCGTCTTTGGAGGTGGATAGGATCACAGATTTGGGACCCAAGGCAGCCTGCATAATTTAGAAAGAGTCTGTCTCAAGATAAAAAACAAAAAATGAGCTGGGAGTGCACCTCAGTCATAGAGCACTTGCAAAGCATGTCTGAGGCCCTGAGTTCAACCTCCAAGTACCATGAAAAAAAAAAAAAGAAGAAGAGGAAAAAGAAGGAGGCCAGTCTCTTTGCTGACTTCTGGATTCTCAGCCCTCACATTAGTTTATCTGGCCTTTCCACCCTGTCTCCCTAGTGGTTTTTTAGGCATATTTTTTCAGCCTCTTTTTGTTAACTTAAAAACCCTGGCCCCAGTAATGAGTGCTTAGAGCCAAATGTTATAGGAGGCAGCAACACAGGTTTCCAGAAAGAGGATTCTGAGTATACCAACTCATTGGCTCTTCTCAAACCACTTCTGGCAACAGGTCCCTTTGGTATTCTTACACTACATATGAAGGATTTCAACTCTTGTGTGTCAACGTCAGTTCTTAATGTGTTTAGGCTAAAAATGACTTTTCTTTTCTTAAGATCTACAACTCTTGAAAAAGAAGTTCCAGTCATCTTCATCCACCCTTTAAACACTGGATTGTTCCGGATAAAAATTCAGGGAGCCACTGGAAAGTTTAACATGGTCATCCCTCTTGTGGATGGGATGGTAGTCAGTCGGCGAGCACTTGGTAAGGTGTTTACACAGGTTTGAGGGCAAAGGTTTCTTTCCTCCTTTCTTTAACACTTCTGTCAACCAAAAAGAAGTATTTTATTACTTGATAGAAAATGCTATGGATGTTGTTAAAAAAAGGAGTGTGGTTTGGTCTTTTTTAAACTGTCTTTAGTAAATGCAAGTGGAACTTCATACACTTCAAGGATTAGAACAGGAAGATGGCTTTTTGTAGTCCAGGGCAGGAAATGGGTTGTCAGACCAGATTTTGATGTTATTTTAACCTCTGTTTTCAAGGCTTTCTGGTGAGGCAGACTGTAATAAACATCTGTAGAAGAAAGAGACTGGAAAGTGACTCCTACAGTCCACCACATGTCCGCCGGAAACAGAAAATCACTGACATTGTCAACAAGTACCGGAACAAGCAATTGGAGCCAGAGTTTTATACTTCACTTTTCCAGGAGGTTGGACTGAAGAGCTGCAGTTCTTAGACCACTGTCTGTGTAGGACATTGAACTCCAGTGTGGGGACTATAATATCAAACAAGACAGTTTGATAGGTGATCACTGTAAAAATAAAAACAAATCACTCCCCAAGAGCTTACTGTTTAATCACCAAAATAGCAGAAATACATTGTAAACCCATTGGATAGAAGACTTTTGGCTTTCTACTGAAATGGGCTCCCATACACAATCATATTCCTGCTGGTAATGATGATAAACATTTTAGCCATAAACATTCTTTTAAAGGTGATGATTTTAGTTACATCCAAGCCTTTTGAGGAAAAAGGCTTTTATGCATCTCAGTTAAACACATGCATTGGTAGTATTGACAGATTTGCAAACTAGAAATTGAAGATAGTTTTATACCTCACTTCTTAGGAGGTTGTATTCAAAATTAAAATTTGTCTCAGAATCTTCCTGGACATGCAGAGGCTCAAGTTGACAGCATGGGAGAGAAGACGCCTCAGCCTTCTGCTCATTTGTAGGCCCATTTGTTATCCAACTGTCAGACTGACAGCAAGAAAAGATTATAAATGTTTTTTGCTTAGATAGGTCTGACACTAAAATATTTCATATTTTCTCTCCATATTTAAAAAAATAGTCATTCTCATCACTGCACAGATCTGTCTGAAGACCTCAGCTTCTGAGCAAACAGATCTAAATGGGAGGCATGGCCTTATTCTCTAATGAGAATACTAATGAAATTCATGGAGTTCAAAGCTATAAGACAGCAGTAATGCCTCCATTCTCTGTTATTGTCCAGCTTACTGGCATAAAAGATTAAACATTGTTATTCCTTGGTTAAATCAAGAAATGTCAGCCAGGTACGATGGCACACACCTGTAATCCCAGTGACTTGGGAGGCTGAGGGAAGAGGATTATAAATTCGATGCCAGAGGCAGCCTGCATAACTTAGTAAGACCCTGCCTCAAAATAAAATGTAGAAAATGGGTTGGAGATGCAGTTCAGTGATGGAGCACTTGCAAAACATGCATGAGGCCTTGGGTTCATCTACCCGGTACCACCAAAAAAAAAAAGAAAGAAAAGAAATGTAAACTCACAAAGAGGTTGAATTGAAAGTTATTTGGTTTCACCTATTGTCACTTAAGCCGGTCCCAAACAGCAAGCTACAATAGTTGTTGAAGGGTTCTAATTTGTGGCTCAGGAAATAGCCTCTCAACATAGCTCATTCCTTTTTACCAGAGAACTCGTGGACTGCATCGTAATTGACACATCAGTGACCACTTCCTAGGTGGCTACTATTGTCACACTTTCTGGGCTTAGCCAGCTGATGGTATGACAGATCCCTGCCAGAGCTTTGCAAATATTTCTGTTACCTCACTGCTATTTTTTCTGCCAGGGACAAAACTTTGGAGGTGGTCAGACCCAGACTATCTTCATAAGGATTCCTGTTACAATGCTCTGTATTCACCACCCATTTCTCCTATTTTTATGTTTTATTCTTAGTAAGATTATTTTGTGGTAAGGAAATAAGTGACACTTGAAGTCCAAAGAGGAGGGATCAGGAGGTATTTCCCACTTGTACTGTGCAGTCAGTAGGTTCTGAAGATCAGAGCTATGCTGGGCTGCTTGGTTTGATGTTTTGGTTTTCTTAGAGGGATGGGGGTAGAGTAGGACCTAATTTCCTGTGCAGGTATCGCTGCTCTAGAAGTCTATGTTTTGCTATCTCCAAACAAGAAACATGGGCAGCAAGATGTCTTAGTGTACATCTGTAATCACAGTGACTTAGGAGGCTGAGGCAAGAAGACTGCAAGTTTGAAGCCAGAGACAGCCTCTGCAGCGTAGCGAGACCCTATTTCAAAATACAAAGGGTTTGGGGGTGGCTCAGTGGTGGAGCACTTGTCTAGAATGTATGAGACCCTGGATTCAACAACTATGACTGGGGAAAAAAAAAGAAGAAAGGAAATGTGGGCATAGTAGCTCTTTGTCTTAAGTCTGCCACCCTCTTCTGTTCATGTTTGTTTTCAGCTCAGGTACAGATACCCTCCCCTTTTTCCTTCTCCTGTTACCCTAATTTCTATTCAGGGCATGTTGTAGTTGTTAGGTGCCATTGAGTTGGGTCGGACTCATAGCGACCCCTTGTACTACAGAACGAAACTCTCCCTGACACTGTGCCATGCCCGGCACTATGTCAGTGCTTCTCAGCTAGTCATAGGGTTTTCAATGGCTGATTGTTTGGGGAATGGGCTTCCAGGTCCTTCTCCCAGTTTTGTGGTGCTGGAGATCGAACCCAGGGCCTCAAAGAGTGCAGAGCAGCACTGTACCAAGTGAGCTAAACCCTAGCTATTCAGGGCATACTAGTGTCCAGTTGATGATTTCTTTTTGAGCTGGGCAATAAACTGATGTTTCTAGGTGGTAACATGGGTGGAGGGATGTATGGTAAAGATCAGCAAATTCTACCCTAAACATGTTTTAGCAGCTGAGCAAGAATAGGTGAAGTTTAACAACTTTCAAGAAAATTCCAGATGGACATTTCAGGGGAAAATGGACCCTTGTTCTAGTTGAAGTGAACAAAGAAGGCTGTAATGAATGTGCAACTTCTAACATTCCAGAGGCTGAAGGTAACTGATGAAGATGTACTTCCTTGATAGGATTCTTCAGATCTTTTACTTTGGGCATAGTGAGTGAATGTCAGAAAAGTGCACGGTGAGCATGTATTAGAGGCAGTCTTGCTGGTCCTCCAGTTGGCCCTAATTTCTGGCCACTCTTGGTAATTTTAATGACTTTGATAAGTGCACACCGTGTCGAATGCAGTTTGAGATCTGGGAGATGGTAGCCCTCAGGGAAATCCCTGAAGGCATAAAACCCTTCTGTGTACAGAGCCAGCAGAACATGGGATTTACATACCTCACGGGATACTGGTTCCTTCTGCTCTTAATTCCAGCTGGCCAAGAAGAAGAGAGTATGGTAAGAATCCTTGGGCCTTTCACCAGTATGAGTATAAGTTCATGATCACTAAGTTAACCCAACTGCCTGTGCTAAAAATCACTTTGAGTAGAATAATGCCAGAGGAACATACTCAGTACCGAAGAATAATCTTTGGTTTTCCACTTGATAAATTTACCAGCATGTTCAGAATCTTCTGGGGGAAGATAGGACCATTCTGGGCCATGGCTTAAATAGTTCACTTGCTACATATGCTAGGTTCCTGCCCCAGGGGGTGGATGAGTGTGGCCTTCTGCAGAGAGAAAAGCATTACCCAAGGGACAGGCAGGGTACCCCTCCTGCTCCTGTCTGAGATTGAGGGGAGGTGGCTTTCCTTCTCTGGGAGCACTGAGGACAGAAGGGAGGGCTCTTAACCTTTTAAACTCGTTCCATGTTTAGCCACCTCTCCCTGTCCAGGTGTCCCACTAAAGACCTTCTCCTATCCTTTGGCCCTTTTAAAGGAATAGCTACATGGTAAGACAGCCCTCCCCAGTCATACACGTGTGCATACACACGTGCACAGAGCATTTTCCTCGTCTAGGTCCTCTGTTTCAGGGCAGCCCGTTCTCTGGACTCATTTACAAATACAAAACACCTGCATCTTCGGCCAGTAAGGTCAGCTGGCCACAGGTGGTGCCTAAGACCTCCACGAATGGCTCCTCCATGTGCTGGGGAAGCACTCAGTCTCTGAACACTGATTCCTAGAGAGGTGAGTCTTTGAGACCATTTATTTCTAAGAGCGGAGCTTCCCCCAGAGCCAGTGTTGCCTTGCACAAAGCTGTGTTTTGTGGTAGAAGGTGAAAACCATCCTGGAGTCATTTGGCTCTCCTGGTTACAACATTTCTCCATTAGCACTTGGTCAGACCTTCTTGAAAGACGGAGTACCTGTTTACACCAAGTGATCAGTGGAGTCAGCTGATCTGTTTTCGGCATTCCTTGAGGCCTCTATTCCTGAGGTGGAGAGATTGGAGGGGTCCACCCCAGCAGTGTGCAGTCAGACTGTGATCTCTCAGCTGCTGACAAAGCCATGCACTGTGTAGTTTTCTCAGAATATCAACCCTTGTTCTTCAGACACTTTCCGTTTTTTTAATGGTGAGGGAAACAGTGTATTGGGATTCCACAGTGCCTTGCATATAATAGGCGCCCAATAACTACTTATTGAAGCAAATCAAGTTTCCCAAGTCCTTGTCTCCCGCAGTGACCAAGACATCTTTCTCTTCTGAAGGGCTTGGCAGTTGTGGCTAAAAACTAAGTATCATTATTTGCTTGAAACCATATATACAATTTGTATGAATTTCGGTATGTTGCCAAGAAATGATCTTTTTCTTATTGTATTTTCTGTAAATATTTCTGGCACTGAACTGTAAAGCAAAGGCGAGATGTAAATATGAAGGTGTACCTGTGTCCCTCGCCTCCTGTGTTTGATCTTTGTCAGCTGGGGAAGAAGGTCCAGAGGTTTGTTTGTATTTATGCCGGTCTTCTCTGTCCAGACGAAATCCATGGAATATTGAATGTAATAAATTTAGGCAATTAAATTTTAAGGAGATTCTTATCTAATAACTTGGTATGTGCTTTTGCTTACAGGCTGTGGTTTGACTCATGCATAGGTGCTCTTAGGTCTCTTTCCAGTGATGCTGCTCAGCTTTGACTGCCCTTCATAGTCTACATCTGTGGATTTTCACCCTGGGTGTGTAGTTTCATGAAATACTCAGAATTAGATTCATTTTAAAAGAAAACCGTGTGGCTTTCTTTGCTGGAGGGAATTTGTGTCATTAAAACACTGCAGACATAGCCAGGCGTGGTGGCGCACACCTGTAATCCCAGCAGCTCGAGAGGTAGAGGCTGGAGGATTACAAGTTCAAGACCAGGGGCAGTCTGTGTAATTTAGTGAAACCCTGTCTCAAAAAGTAAAAAAAAAATGGGCTTGGGGTGCAGCTCAGTGGTCCAGCACTTGCAAAGCATGCAAGTGCGAGGTCCTGGGTTCAACTCCTAGGACTGGGGGAAAAAAAAAAAACACTGCAGAGGTTGGGAATTGCTGGCAGAGTGGATGGTTCTGAGCCCTGGGATTTTCTGTGTGCAGAGAATCTGAGCTCTAGCAGGGCTGGGCAGTCAAGATGGGGAGAAGCAGAGGTCTTCCCCTCCCCCCACTCACTGCCTCTTTGCACAAGGTTGGCTGCCGAGGATTTGCTGGGGCCACATTAGTGCCTCCATGCCTGGACCACACATGGTTGGCTGGATGGGCTTGAAACAACTGTGAGAGCCGTTCCAGTGCATGCCTCTGCCAAGAGCTGCCTTCCATCCTGGCACAGGCTCCACAAGCCACTAATGCACTGTCCCTGCAACTACCAAAGGCTGGGAGCTGCCCCCCAGCAAGTGTGTGCCCATGCCTGCTCTTGCCACCAGCCATAGGACCTACGGCTTGGTCTGGTTGCCAGAGAAGCTGACCCCACAGTGGCCCCATTTTGGTGTCTGGGAAGGTTTTGTAGCCAGAAAATATGTGTTCAAGCCTTTCCCAAAACTCTGTTGCTCAGCTCTCTGACAAACCCCTTCAGGACCTAACACCTAGAAATCATCCCAGCCCTGACCACCCCACTCGTGGCCTTGGCCTCTCGCCTGTGTCTGACACAGCCCACCTGGACACTGCTCTTGGAGACACAGTCTAATACTATTTGCCCAGACCTCTTCTGGAAGTCAGTGTCCCACAGTAGGGCTGGGACTCCCTGTAACCCACTGGCCCTCCAAGTGCCAGCTCTCCTCTCCCCTATTTTCCCTGTGGCTGGCCCAGCTGTCCTCCCTGGACTATCGTCTTATCTTTACCCCATGTAACCCCCTAGGTCTACCACCTGTTTCCTACAGTTGCTCCTCAACCTGGAATCACTCTGCCTGACTTTTCAATCTGTGTCCTTCAACCACAAGATGCTTTAGGCTCCAGATGAAGTCAGCATCACTCTGGACTCTGTATGTGGAGTCTCATCCTCAGCCCCCAGAGGTTCAGATTTGGTGGGTGAGGGTCAATCTAGGGATTGGCCTGTGTAATAAGTACCTCCCAGCCCTACCCACCTGCTGGCTGTGACTGAGGTGTGTAGTGCAAGGATCTGTTTGAAGAAGACACTGCACCAGCCACAGTGCTATATGGACTTACCTTAGCCCCAGGGTTCCAACCTGTCTGCAGTCCCTCCTTCCAGTTTAGAGGATGCTGGGCCTGGGAGGCCCAGAGCCTCCTTCCTGCCACAGGCCCGAGGTTACCAAATACTTCATGGATGGATGAATGGCAGGCGAGGTAGGAAAAGGTAAGATTGGCATTTTGGAGTATCCTGCCCACTCAGGAGATAAGGATAAAAGCTTTTAGAAGTGTCTCTGAAAACCCTAATAAGGACAAATGCAGAACTTCCAGATTAATTACTTATTCAGGCCCTACCTTTTATGCTTAGATTAGGTTTTTAAGTGGCAGCCCAGTGACTTAATCTAGCCTGGCCAGTAGATGTAGCCAACAACATTCTAACAAGGTTCATTTTCACATTTTAAATTTATGAGACTTCTTGGAGAAGTTGAGAGATCTGACAATAGGAGACCTGCATTTCCCATGTAGCAATTCCTAGCTGGAGCTACCCAGCTGCTTGCCTTAAGGACATAAGCACCCTCCATTTTCCCATACCCACAAGACTGCTGCTACAGGACATGGGGGCCTGACTGGTTCCTTGCAGTATCCATAGTCCCAAATATGTGAAGATCCACCTGGAAGTGATTTTTGTCCCATATTTTTTCTAAATTTTAGAGTTATTCATATCCATCTTATAAGAAAGGGGGTCAGAGAGATGTCACATCACGCCAGGTGGGTAAGCTAGGAAGCCTGGGTTTCATTAGCCAGATGACCTCACTGCCCAACTTCCACTCACATATCCACACTAGTCCTCCCTCAACCTCTTCCCCTGCAGGCTCTGCCTAAGGACACTGTGATATCCTTGTTACATCACTATCACTGCTCAGCCACAATTAGGCTGAGACCAGAGCATGGCCCAGTTGCCTATTCCCCAGGGGCACCCTGCCCAACTGTGCAGGTGGCCCCAGTCAGCCCCACATGTACCATGAAGTACCCTCTGGTGCCCCTGGTAAAGGACCTCACATTTTCTTTCCTGGTTTTCTGGCTGTACCTGCCAGTGAGTATGCTGCTGTTCTTGTTGATTGTCTGGTTATACTTCTTACTTAGCCAAGGTGAGCTGTTTACCTGCCCAACTTGGCCCTGATTTTAGAGCTGGGCAGGTGCCCAAATAAGATGAGGTATCCTGAAGTAGCTGCAGAAAAGGGGTTTGCTCAGGCATTGTCAGTGTTGTTAGGTGCCATCAAGTCATGTCTGACTCATAGCGACCCTTACAGGGTTTTCAGTTGTTGATTGTTTTGGGATTGCCTCGTCCTTCTCCCATTTTTTTAGTGCTGGGAATTGAACTCGGGACCTCAGAGACTGCAGAGTGGTGCTCTACCAACTGAGCTAAATCCCAGCCCCATTGTCAGTGTAGCTCAGATAAAAGCCATCAACTCTAAGAGAAAAGGGTTGTTTTGATAGTTTAGAGTTTCTTAACCTAGAGTCCAAGAGTGAGTCACAAAGTTTGACTGTGCATATCTGTGTCCCCTTAGGGCACCACTGGTGCATAGGATCTTTTGTACAAATTAGAGGTCAGCCCACAGGGGTGACCTTAGAAGAAGGTGCCCTATCCTGCACAAAAACTCTGTAAGCAGAGGTTGGGATGGATTTCAGCTCCATTCACCTGCTCAGCTGGGTGCTTCTGTGCAGTAAACAACTTCAATGGGATATGGCAACTGTTGGCATTTTTCAGCTGTCCACAGACCTTTCACCCTGTTTTCTGCCCAGACTATACATCAGAGAAGACTTGGGCCTGTTTTGGACACAGGTCACAGAAGCTGACTGATGGTGGTCCTGAACACAAAGAGGAGCAAGAGGCAGGCAGAGCTGGCATGAGGGGAGTTGAGGCAAGGTGGCCTGGGCCATGTGGCAGGAGGGACCCTTCTCCTTGGACATCCTGTCTCTCTGAGCATCCCCTCACCCAAAGGCTTCTTTCTGGGCACCACTTGGCCTCCCACCTTCTGCTTCTCCATGATGTTTGGCTCGCTAGGCTGAGGGTGCTGAGCCTACTGTCAGCTCTGGTCACATGGTACTGAGATTAGGTGAGCATGTCACCCCACCCCCCACCTGCAACATGATCTCCGGTGCTGGAGCTGGTAATTGTATAATTATTGGCATTTCCTGGCAAAAGACTAGGAAGTGCTCTTGCTTCTGGAAACTGTTTAAAGCTTATTCTCATATTCCACTGGTAGACCAGAGCCCTCCCTGAGGGGCACAGCTCTGGCATTGGGCCCAGCAGCTGGTGGGAGTCAGGTTTGCTTGTGTACTAGCTATAAAGGCTATGTCTTGTTGGACACTATGGTACATGCCTGTAATCTCAGCAATTTGGGAGGGTGAGGCAGGAGGATCAGAAGTTTGAGGCCAGATGCAGCCTGTGCAACTTAATGAGAACTTGTTTAAAATTTAAAAAATAAAAAGAGGCTGAGAGTGCAGCTCAGTAGGAGAGCACTTGCCTAGCATGCACTAGTTTCCCCCAGTACTGGGGGTGGGTAGGCAGAAGATAAGACAAATGCTCTCTCTGGCATCTAGAAAACTTGGGTTTTGATTTCAGTCTTGCCCCATAATAGTCCATAAAGCTAACCTTTTAGGAACATTGACTATTACTAAATCTTGTGCTAAACACTTGAAATGTCTCACCTAATCCTTGGAATAACCCTGTGAGGTAATTATCATGTAGTCCCAAAACTGCTCTGCAGAGCCAGAGAGTAGGGGTGGGAGGAGGTGTCAGATTGTTTCTTGATGTCTACTTTTCATACAGATTCCAGGCCACATTGATTCCAATAGAGGGACACAGCAGAATAGAAAACTGCAGCGTAGAAAACAGAGGCTCAAAGAGGAGAAGCAGTCAGCCCAAATCACACACCTATGAAGTATTTAGGAGTACAAACTTCAAATCCTGGCTTGCCACCTAGCAGCTGTGTGGCTTTAGGCTAATCCTGTCTGAGCTTCAGTTTTAGTATTATCTCCTCTGCGAAATGGAGATGATAATAGTGCCTGCCCTTTGGGGCTGTGTAATGGTGTCAGTGGGTTGGTGCATTTCGAAAGTGAGAGTTTGAAGCGCTGCAGGCTTGGGACAGCCAAGCTTGTGGCTTTCTCTTCTGCTGTGTGTCTCTTTATTCTAATCAGTGTGGCCTGGAATCCCATTTGAAAAGCAGACACTCTATTCTGATACCGCCTCCTATCCCCACTCCTGTCTGGCCCAGCAGAACAGGTCCATGAGGATGCAAGAGGGTGTGCTTTTCTGAGTGAGGGAGAGGCAGGTAGGGAGTGGAAGGTAGCTGCCTGGGAAGCAAACAAAAGATGAAACAGGCCACTCAATTCCTGGGGAAGGAGCTCAGGGGATATTGCTAACTTTTGGCCCTCCCACAGCAGAGAGGGCCCTCCCAGGGGAAGAGGCTATACTGTGGACTTCTCCCTTTGCAATCCAAAAGGAATCAGCACAATGAAGAAGAGAAATATCCCAAAATGGATTTGGCTGAGACAGGAGGGGCCCAAAGGGAAGGGCCAAGGAAGGTCCTACCCACCTGGGTGGTGTCCTTGGAGCAAAGTGTCCAAAGCTGCCTCTGAGTTCCTGACTTCAAAACAAGTGCCCCTAGTGGCCCTCAGTGGGACTGTGGAGCTGGAGGCTGAATTTGAATCCAGTCCTATCACAGCCTGCTTATGAGCCTAGATAAGCCATCACACTTCCCAGAGTCTTCCTCAGGTGTAAAATACAAAAGAGCATCCCTAACTCGAAAGTTTGAAATCCAAAATAACAATCAAAAAGTTTTGAATTTTAGAGCATGTCAGATTTTCAGACTAGGGATATTCGACCATTAAAATCTACACAAATATTTCAAAATCTGAAAAAACAATCTGAAACCTTTCTGGTTCTAAGCATTTCAAATAAGGAATATTAGACCTGTAGTACTTGCCTTCAGGAAGTAGGCAAGAGGATTAATTGAGAAATGCATGTAAAACACTCAGCACATAGTATATGGTCAAAACTAATCCCTATCTCTACTGAAGAAGAGTCACTTCAAGCTAAGTCAGTAACTGCCCACATTGCTGAATACCTGTGTAGACCCTGTGCTGAGTTCCACATGGCTTAACTCAGTTCATCCTTATCATAGAAGATGCTATTATTCTACTTATTTTACAAATGAGAAAGTTGAGGCTCAGCCTTTTCTGTTTCCTTTTCTTGGTTTCAATCTGAGGGCTATATCCAATCTCCTTTGCAACCAGTGAATCCCAAGACTTGGCCTAAATTCTCAAGATAAGCCAGGTTAGCAAATGCACACACTTAACATGTAGGTTTGTAAAAACAATTGCATGATATTTTTTTGAGATAGAGACATCCTACCATATATAGTTCTCTGCAATATACTTGTAACATACCATGTGTATTCTGCAAGTTGAAAGATACAATGCGATCATTTAATAGGTTCATGGTGTGCAATTGGTAGGATGGAGCAAGTCTCCCTGTGGGATGAGTGTGCCATTCTAGTCACCAAGGCCTTTCATGGTGGATACTTTCCAGGGTTCTTTTGTTCATGTGTGTGTGTGTCACCACAAAGCAGTACTACAATGGAAGTTGCTGTACATATATACACATATTTGTTAATGAATGACCTAGTAGGTGAATGGATAGACGAGTTAATGACTGGGTGTGTGTTCCCTTGGTGTCTCCCCAAGGACAGTGCCCAAAACAGTAGGTCATTTCCTTACCTCTAGGATCCTTCCCTTTTTAGAAGATGGATATAGCCACTTCCTCTTTCCAACAGGGTCACGCTGTGTAGCCTCTGTGTTGCCCAGGCTGGCCTTAGACTTGTGATTCTCCTGCCTCTGCCTCTCTTGTGCTGCACCACCACACCCAGTGGATATGGCCACTTTCTGAGTCACAGGACAACCCACTTTCTAGGTCCCTGGTTACCATGAGAGGCCCTGAAGTTTTTGTATGGTCTCAAGGTTGGTCCATATGTTACAGTTCTGCATTGGCCTCCTGGCCTTAGACAAGGCTGCTGGGATCCCAGACCTGGAAGGGGAACTCTTTTTGGGCCAGAGGTAGGAGATAGGATGTGATCACCCCAGAAGCTGTGTCTTGGGTCTCTACAGATTCAAAGGAAAATGACTCAGATTTATGCTTCAATTGGGAGCTCTGGAGCAAAAGCCCAGCAGAGTTTTGCTGGATGGGGGTGCTCCATGGTCAAGAGGAGGCAAGGCTCTGCTGGTGAGACTTCTTTTCCAGGTAAGTCCTTTCTAGGGGAGAGAAGGCTGCAAAGGGGAACCTACTGACCAGCCCAAAGCCTCAGGCAGCTGCCATGTTGAAGAGAGCTTCCTCCCTATTCTAGAATTCCACCACCTTGCCACCCTGGAGACCTGGTTCTCTCCATGGCAGCAGAAAGCTTGCTGTCTCTGCCGTGGGTTCCTTACAAAGGCCCCTACCCTTTACTCCATGACCTCACTTCCAACTACTCTCCTCAGGGCCTTGCCGCTGGCTGTTCCTTCTGCCTGAAACTCTGCTCCCTTGGATAGCTGCTTGGTGCACTTACTTGCTCCCAAGGTCTTGCTCAAATGTCATTTTCTCAGGAAGCCTCCCCCAACTGCTCTATTTGATATTGCACTGCCTCCTGCTCCACCTCCTTACTCTGCTCTACGTTTGCTTTGTATGACACTTGTCGACTGCTGGCGTGCCAGATAATGAGGTATCCATGCACCTGAAACACTGCCTGACACACAATAGTGGCTCAATACCTATTTGTAGAAGGAATGACATGATTTAATCATCATATTAATAATAAATAATGTGCTGGTAGGTACCAGGGCCTGTGCTGAGGATTCTCCTTTCACATGCTCATTTATGGAATCCTACAAAGATGGTAGGGCTGGAATTTAGCTCAGTTGGTAGAGTGTTGCTCAGCAGTCTCTAAGGTCCTGGGTTCGATTCCCAGTGAAAACCCTATTAGGGGTCACTATGAGTTGGACATGACTCAAGGGCACCTAACAACAACAACAATGGGAATTCAGGCCTTTGGGGCAGTTAAACAATTCACCCAAATAACAGAGGTTTTGCATCCATTGAGATGCTGGAAAGCCTCACCTATTCTGATGGGGCTGATGGTATCTCTAGCCCCTTAACCTCTAAATCTCTATATCTTGCTCCAATCTTCCTTCTGAGCTCTGTCATTAGCCTGTTTGACACCCTGACATGCCTAGAATAGGATTCTCAGTTCCCAGTGCTACCCAATGAAACCAAATACAACAGCCTGCCCTTCTGCTGGCCTTTCTTCATCTCCATGAACGCCACCATCATCAACTGATCTGGCTGCTTGAGCCACCACCCTGGGGGCAGCCTCCAGGTCCATTCCT
Organism: Pedetes capensis; assembly: GCA_007922755.1. Classification (NCBI taxonomy): domain Eukaryota; kingdom Metazoa; phylum Chordata; class Mammalia; order Rodentia; family Pedetidae; genus Pedetes; species Pedetes capensis. The sequence goes on along the minus strand of VMDO01005423.1, from coordinate 82,642 downwards.
CCTAGTCCACACCCAGAATTCCATAAGTCAATTGGTTCTACTCTCATCTCTACTTTTCACTTGTCTTCTTTCCTTTGTCCCTGGGACCACTAGACCCTGACCCACTCTGGAGTCTGTCTAGGTGCTATGTTGTCTAATCTGAGTGGAGGGATGAGGTGGGGCTGGGAAAAGGGACCCTAGCTGCACCTCAGTTACAGAGATTCTTACTTAACCTTTCTGGGTCACAACCTTGGCAGAGGAGGGCCCTCTCCCCTGGAAGTTCATATGCATGTGTGTGCTCAGAGACTTGTGCACATGGCCAGCTTCACAAGTGTGAAGTTACACAAGGTCCCATGGGCAGAGAGGACCTGTGTTTGGTTTAACACTTTAGTGTTGCTGTCTTGAAATTCTTTCTTTTCTTTTCCTTCAGTACTGGGGGTTGAACCTAGGACCTCACGCATATTAGGCAAGTTCTGTGCCACTGAGCTGTACTCCCAGGCCCTCTTTTTTTTTTTTTTTTTTTTTTTTTTTTTTTTTTTTTTTTTTTTTTTTTTTTTTAATTTTGTGACAGGGTCTAAGTTGCACAGGCTGCCTCTGGCCTCAAACTTGGAATCTTCCCACCTTTGCCTCCCGCAGTAGCTGGAATTTTTTTGGTAGTATTTGAGGGTTGAATCCAGGGCCTCGCACATAATTTGCAAGTGCTCTACCACTAGGCTATACCCCACACCCATTTTTTATTTTTTATTTTGAGTCAGGGTCTCGATAAGTTACACAGGCTGCCTCTGGCCTCAAACTCGTGATCTTCCTGCCTCTGGCTCCCGAGTAGCTGGGATTATAGGCGTGTATCACGGCCCGTGCACCCTTCTTGAAATTATTATTATCTTTTTGTTGGTGCTGGAATTGAACCCAGGACCTCATTCATGCTTGGAAAGTTCTCTACCACTGAGCACCTGCAGCCCAAAAGTTTTAATTTTTGAACAAAAGTCCCCAGATGTTCATTTGTTAATGGACCCCATGCCATATGTACCCTGTCTTGTTTGTGTCCAATGAATAGGGCAAGAAAGTGAGATTTACAGATTCTACAGGAGCCTTTCCCACTCCATCATTTTTTTTTCTTCCTTTTTTTTTTTTTCCCTTCTAGTACTGGGGATTGAACTCAGGATGTTGTGCATACCAGGCAAGCACTCTATCACTGAGCTACATCCCCAGTCCTTTTTTGTTGTTTTGTTTTCCCTGAGACAAAGTCTCACTAAGTTGAAATTGTATGTAACCCAGGCTGGCTTTGAAGCTGCAATCCTCCTGCCTCAGCCTCTTGAGTACCTGGGATTACAGGCATGTGCTACCATTCCCAGTTGATGAGTCTCTCTTTCTCCTTTATTCCAATGTCATTCCTAGACCCAACTGCCCACTTGTTTCTGGCTTGCTTACCCTGGAGTCAGTGGGGCCATAGCAATGGCCAGAGTGGATGGGAGAGACTCAACATTAAGGAAAGATGACATTGGCAACTGAGGATCCCCCCAGGGGACCTGAACCCATCTCCTCCACAGTCAGACCCACGAAGCCTCTAGCAGAACCAGCTGTTCTCCACCATCACAACCAACCTCCAGCCCTGCAGGGAGGAGCCAGGCCTGAGCAAGTGCACAGGAGCAGCCTACCAATGGGACTCAGGGAGGTGATGTGGCAGGGCTGGGCCAGAGGCTATGGGTCACAATAAAGAAAAGAGGGGCCTCCTAAGCACAGGAGACCCATGGCAAACCTACTAAGCCTGACCAAGTCCACTCATTCATGAGCTGTAGGTCCCAATCCCAACCCTGGCTCTGCCTGGGCCATCCTTGACCCTCTTTGAGCTGCCCCACCAGCTTCTCCACCATTTTAAAGAGTGGGGAGCTTGCCCTGAGCCTCCATTGTCTGATTGATACCTAGCTCCTTGATTAGACATCAAATTGATTTTAATAAGTATTCATTTAGTAAATGTCTACAGCATGTCTACCCTGTGCCTCAATTATAATAGGAATCACCCAAATTTAATGAGCACTTACTATATGTGCAAGGATCTATTTTATGTACTTCATTCATGTGATTGTAATTAACAAGAATTCTATGAGGTGGGTTCTTTGGTAGCTTGACTTTTTGTTGTTGTTTTGGTTTGCTTTGGTCTTTAGGGTCTGTATGTGTGTGTGGTACTTGGGGGTTGAATCCAGGGCCTCGCACATGCTTTTGCAAGCACTCTACCACTGGGCTGCGCTCCCAGCCACCCCCATTTTTTTTTTTTTTCATTTTCTTATCTTGAGACAGGCTTTCTCTAAGTTATGCAGGCTATCTCTGGTCTTGAACTTGTGATCCTCCTGCCTCCACCTTTAGAGTCACTGGGATTACTAGCATGCACCACCATGCTTGGCTTGTTGTTGTTGTTTGTTTGTTTGTTTGTTTGTGCTACTTGGGATTGAACCCAAAGCCTTGTGCTAGGCAAGTGCTCTACTGCAACCATAGCCTTTTTTAAGTTTTATTTTGACACATGGTCTTGTTAAATTGTGCAGGCTGCCTCTAACCTCAAACTCAAGATCCTCCTGCTTCAGTCTCTCAAATAGCTGGGATTACACGTGTGAACCTCTGTGCCTAGCTAGTTACCATGGTTTTACAGAGGGGGAAACTGAGGAAAGTTATTTACAGTCACAGTGAAGAAGTGCGGATTTGAAGTAGTGACTCCAGAGCCAGGTCTCAACCCACAGCACCAATTCCTGTTCAGGTTGGGGGTTGGGCACAGATGGTGGGAGGTATAAGGTTCCAGGCCTTAGGGAAAGGCCCAATCTGTCCTGCTTCCCTGCTGGTTACCTGAGGCAGCAGGGCAGAAGGCTGGGGAAAGGGACAGGCCCTCCTGAATACCACCTGGTATCATTTTTGTCTGTTCTCTCTCCTTCACCCCACATCCCTCCAGACACCACGAGGCTTTTCAATGTCCCAGGAGGGAGAATGGAGGCTGAATCATTGGCTCTCTCTGGCCTTTGGTCTCTGCTCTTTCTGCCCTGTCAGAATGGTCCTTCCAAAGCACATATCAGAACATTCCCCCTACACACACCTAAAGCCCTCTGTGGCTTTCTGTTGTTCCCTGCAGAAGTCCAAGCTCATCATGCAGTACAGAGCTGCCCTTTGGGATCTGGGCCCCTCTAAAGTTGCTGGGTGAGGTTTCTTTCTTACCAACAGAATGCAGTGAACACTCTTGAACTTCTTCACACACAAGCACGTTCCCACCTACAGGGGACATTCTGGGGAGAGAAACTATAAACTTTGTAGAAATTGCCAAGTTGCCCCACCCATGAGCGGCACCAAGGGTGTATTTTGAAGGACCCATTTCCCTAGCTCTTTTGTTTTCCCCTAGACACATAAGTATGTTTATACACATGTATAGACTCACACAGACACACACTTTCTTACACAGACACAGACACACTTTCTCTTGCACATACTCCTTCACACATGTGCACACACAGCTTTTTGAAACCAGTCAGGGGGACCCACTACTCCCTGGAACACTGCAGGTTTTGTTGTTGTTAGCTACCCCTGAGTAGGGTCCAACTCATAGCGACCCTATGTACAACAGATGAAATACTCTCTAACACTGCACCATGCCCTATACTATTTCAGTGCTTCTCTGATATTCACAGAGTTTCCAGTAGCTGATTGTTTTTTGGGAGTGAGTTGCCAGTTCCTTCTCCCATCCCTACAGCACCTGATGTTCCCAGGAGTGCTGATATTAGCAATGTTAAAATCACTCTTCTTCTTGTAGTTGTTAGGTGCCACAGAATCGACGTTCAACTCATAACAACCCTACATACAATAGGTGAAACACTATGTCAGTGCTTCTCTGCTATTCATAGGGTTTACAATGGTGGATTGATTTTTGGGAGTGGGTTGCTGGGTCCATCTCCCAAGCCTACAGCACCTGGTGTTCCCAGGCAGTCTCCCATCCAAGTACTAACCAGACCCGACCCTGCCTGGCTTCCAAGATCTGATGGGATTGAATGGCTATGGCTGCAGGCAAGTCACTCTTAAGTACTGTTAAAATCAATATCAATGTAATAAGGTTTTCTTTTTTCTTCTGTAAGTACTCTATCCAATGTTCTCTTGTAAGTAACCACAGATGTTGGGGGATAGAGTGATGTAACTCCCTAATTACCAACTATTGGACTCTCCCTTGCTACCCTGGCTGCCTTGAGTAAAGGACTCCTAGTCAAGCAGCCAGCCAAACCACCCTTATACCAGCATAGATGGTTTTGAACACTTCATAGATGCCTTGATGAAGCCTCGGCAGCACAACTCCAGCTCTTGAAAGTGCAGCTCCAGCCATCGTTGTTTCAAACAGCTTGTTGTTTGCATTGGACTTTTTGCTGTCATAAGGCTCAGTAAACTGTAAATGACCCTGTGACCAACCCAGGCCAGAGGGGGAGCACTTCCCATGGTGGCCCAGCAAAGGGACTCTGTGATGGGTACAAATACAAATGTTCATTTGCATAAGAGGCTCACTGTGATTGGCGCGAACACCCCTTCTCTGGCTCTATAAGTGGGCTGTTTGATTTGTTGAGTGAACCTTCTGGAAGACACCCTCCTGTGCTGCTCCCTGGTGTTGCATCATTAGACCTGATAAAAGACTTTTCTCAAGAAGCCTTTTAGCCTACTAATAGTAGTCCAAGCTGAGCTGGTAACACAAAGAAGAAGCAGAGACAAAATGGTGGTAATGGCAGTAGTGAGGGACAGCAAAGACAGCAGAGCAGCCAGCATGCTGAACTAGAGAAACATCAAAGTGACTGGTTGCTTGACAGCTAAGGAAGAGGCAAGGCTCCAAGACCAGCAGCTGGTGGTGGCAGCAGCGTCAGCAGAAGGGCAGTGATAACTGCCTCCTGAACAGCAACAATGGTGACAGCAGCCACAGCAATAAGAAGCAGCTGAAGAATTGAAGAGAATGACCAGGGCAGGAGGAAGAGGGACAGCAAAACAGAAAAGGCTGTAAAGAGCCAGAGAAGAGAAACTGCATTCCCTGGTCCTTGGAACAGTTCCAGAAAGGCGTCAGGTCTTTAGAACTAAGGTCTCAGACAACATAGGCCCAGGAACTGTAACACTTGCCACTGTCTAAGAATGAGGAATCCTGATATCTAGTTCTGCCTGGAAGCTGCAACACTAGCTGAGGTCAAGGGCTGACAGATCCCAGAACCTAGACCCAGCCAGAAGCTGTAATGCTAGCTGCCAACAAGGTCTGAGGAATCTTAGCCTCCTAGGCATACATAGGATCTATAACTCCCTGCTCACTCTTTCACTTATCAGGACCCTTATTATTGCATTGGATCACCAGATAATTCAAGGTCACCACTCATCTCAAGAGCCCAGACTCAATCATGTCTATAGAGCCCCTGTTGTCTTATATTCACAAATTCTGGGGATTAGGGTATGAATATTTTGAGGGGCTGTCATTTGCTCTATCATTTTATCTATATCACTTAATCAATCAATCTATCTATATCTACTTATTTATCATTTATCACTGTATTTATGTATCACTATATTTACATATCTACTGTATCTATCACTCTATCATTATATCATCATATTTATCTATCACCCTATCACTATATTTATCAATGTACCTATTACTCTATCAGTATATAATTATCAGTCTATCACTGTATCTATCACTCTAACTATCTATCTGTATATCCTGGCTGTTCCTCTGATCCCATCCCTACCATCTGTTAACTTCTTGATTCTTTGTGATCCCTGTGGCTATTAATACTGAATTCACTGTAGGAGTGAATGTGCTCTGTAATTACTGCATGAATGAACAAATGAATGAGACTTAAAAGAGTTGGAAATTTCATACCATTCTCTTTATTTACTTGGAACAAAACGAACAAAAAACAACATACTTCCAGAAGAGTGGACATTCAAACTTCAGGGTTTTGTAAACGTTTTATTTGAATTTATTTATTTTATTTAAGATGTTATTGTTGCTGTTAGGTGCCGTTGAGTCAGAGCCAACTCATAGTGACCCCATGTACAACAGATGAAATGCTGCCAGATGTTGTGCCGTGCCCATCACCATTGTCAATGCTTCTCTGCTATTCATAGCATTTTTGATGGCTGCTTGTTTTGAGAGTGGGCTGTCGGGTCCTTTTCCCTAGCCTGCAACATCTAATATTCCCAGACAGTCTCCCCTCCAAAGACTAACCCAGCCTGACCGTCCTTAGCTCTCAAGATCTGATGGGATTGGACACCACAGTGGTATGGCTGCAGGTTTATTTAAGATAGCATCTTGCTGTGTAGCCCAGGCTGCCCTAGAACTCACGATCCTCCAGCCTCGGCCTCCCAAGGGCAGGGATTACAGGCAAGCTCCACACCACATGGCTTCCTTACATTTTTTAAATATTAAAAAAAAAAAACTCCTTAAAACACATCTCCTCAAATGTGTTCTATCCCAAGTATTTTTTGTCCATCAAAATTGTATTGACTACATGATCAGTAGGTGCTTTAAATGGAACTCATAAAAGAAGTGTGTAGTGATATCACTGTTGTCTCTCTTGTTTATTGAGAGAGCCGTCCATTGCCCAAGAGCTGTGAAAACCACTTTCCTGGGACAGGGCTGGAGAGTCTGCTCCAGTCTAGGGCCTTACGTATCAGTTCACACAGTCACTAGATCAGGCCTCCCAACTTCCTGAGTTTGTTCAACTCACTGGCCACTCACTTATGAGTCATTTATTTACTCAACAAATCCCAGTGGGTCCGCAGCCCTCCAAAGCCAGGCTCTGGTCTGCTCTGCACACCTGTGTATCTGCAGCACCAGCCCAGGCTGGCCCCTCATATGTGCGTGTAAAATATTTGCTCAGTGAATGAAATGCTCACTGCCTCTGTGTGAAGTCTGGAGATTGACAGGGAGATGGGGGATGAATATGATGCTCTGTCAGCACTAGGAATGTCCACAAGCTAGTCTAGGGGGAAGACATAGGACCTGTCATCTATGATAGGATGTACTAAATGACAATCCTAAAGGCTTGAGTGGGAGTGACAAGAATCCGTGGTCCGTCCAATAGAACTTCCATGAAGTGAACAGGACCAAGGTTATGGTCTATATGGGCAAAATCTTAAAACTGTGTGATATTGGCCTTGAGATGAGCCTTCAAGGATTCAATCCAAACAAGATGGCTCTGGCGCAGTCCTTCATCCCTGCTCACTAGTGGAAATATATTTTCTGAGACTGGTGGTACACGCCTACAGTCCCACCACTTGGGAGGCTGAGGCTGGGGTATGGCAAGTTCAAAGCAAGCCTGGTTTACATAGGCAGACCCTGTCTCAAAAAACATAAAACAGCTGGGTGCCATGGCCCAAGCCTGTAATCCCAGTAACTCAGGAGGCTGAGGCAGGAGGATTGCCTGTTTGAGGCCAGGGGCAGCCTGTGTGACTTAATGAGATGCTGTCCCAAAACAAACAAAAAAGGGCTGGGGGTACAGCCCAGTGGAAGAGCACTTGCCTAGCATGCATGAGGCCTTGGGTTCAACCCTCAGGACTGCAAAAGAAGAAAAAAACTATTTTCTGTTAATTCATAATTGATATTTTAAAAGTTGCCTGCAGTCATACCACTATGGTATTTGATCCCATCAGATCTCGGAAGCTAAGCAGGGTCAGATCTGTCTAGCACTTGGATGGGAGACCACTTGGGAACACCAGGTGCTGTAGGCTTGGGAGAAGGATCTGGCAACCCATGCCCAAAAAAACAATCATCCATTGAAAACCTTATGAATAGAAGGGAAGCAGTGACAATAATGTTTTGTTTGTTGTACATAGGGTTGCTATGAGTTGGACACCAACTTGACGGCACCTAACAACAACATAAAAAAATGCCAGCTAGTTGAGCATGGTGGCACATGCCTATAATCCCAGCAGCTCAGGAGGCAGAGGCAAGAGGGTCACAAGTGTGAGGCCAGAGATAGCCTGTATAACTTAGCAGAACCCTGTCTCAAAATTTAAAAAGTTAAAAATGTGCTGGGAGTGCAGCCCAGTGGTAGAGCATTTGCAAAGTATGTGCAAGGCTCTGGATTCAACCCTCAAGTACCTAAAAAAAAAGAATTGCAAACAAAATTTGCCTGTTCCTTCCACCTCCAACCTATAAGAATAGTCATTGTGAGCAGCTCAGTGCACAACTTCTAGGGTGTTATGCTTCATAAATATGTATTTACATAGGTTGTTAGGAGTCATCAGGTTGGTATCCGACTCACAGCGACCCTACATTCAACAGGCGAAACACTATTGTCAGTGTTTCTCTGATATTCATAGGGTTTTCATTGGCTGATTGTTTTTTGGGAGTGGATTGCCAGGTTCTTCTCCCATGCCTACAGCATCTGGTGTTCCCAGGCGGTCTCCCATCCAAGTACTAACCAGGCCTGACCCTGTTTAGCTCCCAAGATCTGATGGGATCAGTTGCCACAGGGCTATCGCTGCAGGCATATTTACATATTATTATTTATGTTATTAGGTGCTGTTGAGTAGTGTCCGACTCATAGTGACCCTTATAGGGTTTTCAATGGCTGATTTTTTCGGGATTGCCTTGGGAGTGGGTTGCCACGTCCTTCTCCCATTTTTGTGGTGCTGGGAATCGAACTCGGGACCTCAGAGACTGCAGAGCGGCGCTCTACCAACTGAGCTAAATCCCAGTCCCATATTTACATATGTTGTTGTTGTTGTTAGGTGCCATCAAGTCGGTATCCAACTCATAGCGACCCTCTGTACAACAGGGGAAACACTATTGTCAGTGCTTCTTTGCTGTTCATAGGGTTTTCAATGGCAGATTGATTTTTGGGAGGGGTTGCCAGGTCCTTCTCCCAAATATTTACATATAGGTATATGTAAAATGTATATGATCTAATTTATGTTTATAGTTGTACTTTTATTCACATATATTTGTGTACTTATACACATATATTGGTTTATACGTTATTTACTATTTTGTACATGACCTTTCTCACTTTGTAAGATCTTCTGGAAATACACAGAGATCTACATGATTCTCTCTAAAGGCTGCATGATATTTCCTTTTGTGACTCAACAGTACTTTTGTTAACTACACTTCTATTGATGGAATTTTGGATTGTTTTATTTTTCTCTACCATTTTTTGGCGGGGGGGATGCTATCATAAGGTATGCTGCAGTGTTCCTGGATATCTTTATGATAAGTTCCCAGAATAGAAATCATTGAATCCAAAGACATACACATTTTTCAAAAATATGTGTTTTGGGACAGAGTCTCACGAGGTAGCTCAGGCTGGCTTTAAAATCATGACCCTCCTGCCTCACCTCCTGAGTGCTGGGATTACAGGCATGTGCCTCCATGGCTGGTCAACATTTAAAATTTTGAAATGAGTCCTGGAAGTGTTTTTCTTGGGTGAGAAATATTCCATTGCTGTTGTACTTTGAGGTTGCCTGATTATTGTGATGTTAAACATGAATCATTCTCTGGCATACTCATGTACACATGGCTGCATGCTGAGATCACCTTCCAATCTCTGCTCTCAGAGGTCTAATTGCTGCCTTTCATTGATTCCTGACTCAGAACCTGATGAATCATCTCATGAGGGTTGGAGACTGGGGCACAGAATGTGCACACTGCCAGAGGTGTGTGAACGTGGCCACCAGGAATGCATGTGAGTGGCAGAGAGTGGCTCCTGCTCCTTTGGCAGAGCTGTGCTATTGTTCAGCAGTGTGCTGTGTTGGTCAGCTATTGCTGGGTAACAAATGACCTGCAAACTCAGCAACAATCATTGATTAAATCAACAATCACTTATTCCTGTCCAAGGGTCAGAAGATTAGCTGAAGGTTAGCTGACCTCGCCTAGGCGATGCTGAGCTTGCCCCATAGTCAGAGACACCTCCCACACTGTTCAGCCATTTCCTCCCTCCATGGTAGCCATATCTGGCAATCAACTTGCCCACCTTGTGCCCCCCCTTTCTCTTTACCCCTAGCTTCTTACCTTCTCAGATTCCCCACTTAGCAAAGCAAAGCTTGGCACTGGCCCAGCAGTTGCTCCCCTGTATGCCAGAAGGACCAATCTCAACCCCTCATGCATTGTTTTTGTTGTTAGGTGCCCTCGAGTCGGTATCCAACTCATAGCAACCCTCATAGGATTTTTAATGGCTAACTGTTTCGGGATTACCTTGGGAGTGGATTGCCAGGCCCTTCTCCCATTTTTGCAGTGCTGAGAATTGAACTCGGGACCTCAGAGACTGCAGCACAGCGCTCTACCAACTGAGCTAAATCCCAGCCCCCCCTCATGCATAGTATACCATTATCCAACCATAATCATGAAACAGGGGGAGGCTTCCAAAGAGATGAACACCCCCATGGCTCGTGTGATTGGGAGGGGGAGCCAGCTGGTAGGGCAGAGTGAGTCAAGCCCTGGCTGGTGGCTTTACCTCTCCAACCACAGGCTGCATTGGCCAATGAAAGAAAGTCACAACTCAGGAGAAAGGTTGTACAAGGGCCTTATTGCCAAGTGGTTGAGAACATGGGTGACAGAGTCAGACTTTCTGGCTTCAATGTCCAGTCCTGCGTTTACTACCCAGGTAACCAGGTAAAGTTGGACAAGTTACCTCTGTTTTCTCATCTGCAAAATGAGAAAACAACAACAACAACAATACTAATAGGAAATTGGGAGAATTCAGTGAATTAATCCCTGTAAAGCCGTGGGTCTCTGTTAGGACAATGTTGTCCCCTAGGGAACATTTGCCATTGTCTAGAGACCTTCTGATTGCCACAAAGGAGAGAGATGACTTTGGTGCTTAGTGGGAGGCGGCCAGGGGTGCTGCTAAACGTCCTAACAAAGCACAGGACAAGCCCTACCCCACGGAATTATCCCCTGACACCTGCTAGTGCCCAGGCACGGAACCATACTCTAGGGTTCAGAGCAGAGCCTAGCACAGGTGTCAATGTCTGTAAATGTCAATTCAATGCCAGCTCCCTCCAGGGCCTTGTCACTTGGAGGGGTCATTTGTTACTATGGCCACATGACCTGTGATTGTGACAAGAAACATCTCCTTAACATGTATGATGAGTTATTATTATCACTAATCGTAGTGGAGCAGTTTCCATTACTAGGATCCGCAGTTATTTAGCCAGGGATCTTATTCATATTTGTGACAATCCTCACAGTGAATCAGCCCCCACTTTGCAGAGGAAACTGAGGCTCTGAAGGGTAAACTTTCTCACTCAAAATGCCAGGGAGTCAGGACTGAGCCCAGATTGTGGGACTCCAGCATGCCATGCACAGCCCCTGCCCTTTTCAGTCAGCACTTCATCGTCAGGATAAGAGGGCAAGAACAGGCACTCAGGGGAATGGAGGGCTGTCCCCAAAGCCCTGTGGCACATTTAGTGGAAGCCCTTGGGATGCTAAAGCCAGGCCAGGTGCCCTGCCCTGCAGGTCCAGGCTGAGCTGGCCTTGGTGGCTGCTCACCAGGTGCCCAGGCACACCTCCACCTGCTCACCAGGCTATGCCACATTCTGATGCCTGGGTCAGGCCAGCTTCGGCCTCTGAGCAGCCTCTCATTCCACGCTCTCACTTCCCCAGGCTTTCTCAGCCCCTCCCTTCAGCTGAGGACTTTAGCCCCCTAACATCTGATAAGATCATCTTGCAAAGCCCCATCTCTTCTCATTTTACACTTATGGAAACTGAGGCTGGGGGAGGGCAAGAGACACATTCGTGGTCACACAGGGAGTAAGTACCAGAGGCTGGACCACTGCCAAGGACTTCCAGGGTCCAGCCTCCTCCCATAGGCCATCTGGAGGGCAAATGGCCCCTGTGTTCTCAGAGAAAGGGTTTGCATTTGGAAAGCTCCGAGCAGCTGTGAAGGCTCAGGCCATCTGACTATGGGGACAGATTTCTTCCATAGCCAGGCTTGTGAGCCTCTGTGGGACAGGCAGGCATGCGCCAGCTGGGCAGCCTTGAGCAAGTCACTTGCCTTCTCTGAATCTCAGGTGGGAAGAGCTCAGAAGCAGCACACATTTGTCGAATTATCACTTATTGAGTACATCCTCTTCTGACAGCCATGTGTATGTCATCAGCTGTCTACTAACTGGTTGTAGTAGAGGCCCAGGAACTACCTGCTGGATGAATGACTTTGCTTTTAAAGCACACTGCCTGAGGTAAGGTCTACAGCTGTACCATCCTGATGTCCCAGCTTGTCAGAGCTCAGAAGCTAAGCAGTACTCAGCCTGGTTAGCATTTGGATGGGAGACTGCCTGGAAATATAAGGTACTATAGGCTTGGGAGAAGGACCTGGCAGCCTACTCCTGAAACAATCAGCCATTGAAAATCCTATGAATAGCAGAGAAGCACTGACAATAGTGCCAGGCATGGCACACTGTGAGGGAGAGTTTCATCTATTGTACATAAGGTCACTATGAGTCGGACCTGTCTGGACAGCACCTAACAAGAGCCCTAGGTAGTCTCTGTAGCTACAAATCAGGGTGAGGAAGGTGAGATTCAGCTACATTTGGGGAGTCCCCAGTTGATGTCACTGGTAAACCACAGATCTAGGATTCAAATGCAGGCGTATCCTGCCCTAGAGCCAACATTCTTGACTTCTAACCTTGCAGATCTGTTTATCTATTGCTTGGAAGCCCCTGACACCTGCACTGTGCTCTGTTCAGGGATTCTGTGGGTCAGGCATCCAGGCAGGGCTGACTCTGGATAGCTGGTCTCTGCTCCATGATGCCTTGGGGACATGGCTGAACATACTGGACAGCTGGGATGACTTCCCACTGGGGCCTGGAAGCATCTGGAAGCTTCTTCACTCCATGTCTGAAACCTGTGTGAAATGCATTGAAGGCTAGATTCAGCTAGGGCTGTTGATGAGAGCATCTGCCTGGGACCTTACACATGGCCTGGGCGTAGCAACCAGGCTCCAAGATGGAGCAAGCCGAGACTGGGAACCAAGGGGTCTCTATGACAGGCTTCAGAATCTCATGACTTGACTTCTGTTGCTTCTTAGTTGAAGCCATCACAGCCTGTGAGATTCAAGGAGAGGGGACCCAGACCTCCCCTCCTCATTTGAGAAGTGTCAAGGAGTTTGGAGCTCATGAGTTATACCTGCTAAACCCATGATGTGCTAAGATTTGTTACAGACACTGGGAAGACAACAGTGAGTAGGCAAGATAAGAAATACATTTTTCCAGTAGAAATGAATGAGGATTATGCAAAAGCAAATACAGAGATCTAATCCAAGTTAGGGATCAGAGAAGGTGTGGCTGAGGAAGGGACCTGAAAGCAGAGACCTAAAGGCTACCTGGCCAGATGAAGGAAGGAGATTCCAGGCAGAGGGAAGAAGGGAAGGGAGAGGAGTCTGGAAATGCAGGCAGGTCAGAGCAAAGCCATCACAAGGCATTTGGATTTTATCTTCAGGGTCCTGGGACCCTGCTGAGGATTCTAATAGGGGATAGGCCAGCTTTGTGAGTGTGAGACATCTTTCTGAACCAGGTGAAGGTGCCTGGAAGACATGTAGCAGGACTGTGCTTAGCCTGTGGTCCAGGTGAGAGGGGATGGTGGACCAGAGCAGTGGCCGTGGGGATGGGGGGAAGTTGGTGGGTATAACTGATGGATGGAGGGTGGAACGCATTTGTGGTTGCTGGGATGCAGAGAATTACCGTACACATCAGGAGTGGCTCTTGGAGTGCTCAACGGGGCCCTCTGCTGAGACAAGGAACTCAGGGAGGGAAGCAGATTTGGAGTGGGAAAATCTGTGATTCAGGTCACTTCATTTACACCTTGGAGACTCGCAACATCATTTAGCACAGCATTTCAGAGCACCGATGCTGGGTTCAAATTCTGGCTCTGCCACTTGCTCACTAGGTTAAGTCTGGGTGGGTCTCCTCAGCCTCCTGGGGCTATCTCCTGATCTGTAAATTGAGACAATAGTGCCATAGTGCCCCCATGGGAGGTTGATGTGAGTATTAAACTGAAGATTGGCTGTATCTTTGGCTCTGCATGTATGAAGTGCTCAGTAAATGAGGCCTGAAGCCAGTCATGCTAAATGTTTATGATTTGCATGCTTTTCTGCATGTAGTACACATCAACAAAGCATGGGAAACAAGACTATTTGTGAGGCTCAGAACAAATTTTGTAGATGTGCTAAGCACCCATCCAATTGTTGTCTTGCTAAAAGGGGGGTCTCAAGATCTGCTGCAAAATGTGAGCTTGGAACAATTACTCCTTTAAAACCGCAGGTATTTTATTTCTTCCCATATTTTCCCCTGCCTCTCTCTGACCTCCCCAGGAATGCACCAGAATGAATGATTGGTCCCCCTTTGCTGCTTAGCTATCAAATGGTGACACAGTTGACGACTTCTGTTTGGGTGTCGTTGCCACACTTTTCAAATTGTCACGAAAACACACAGATGCTGGTAATTTCCAAGTGCATGGCAAAGCAGCTAAAGAAATGGAGCTCTGCACCAGCATGGGGTACAAAATACTCACAGGAGGCGCCGCCTTGCAGTTTTCTCAAAAAGCATAAATAGAGCAGAAGAGCCAATTTTATAATTAACTGGGAATTGGTCTCCAGTTAAGCTTCTGCTCAAGGAAAATGGCCAAGCTGTTGCCAGGAGAGAGGCTGAGCACCTTGTCTCTTCCTGTGGGCCCAGGGTGACTGGAGATCTCTTCCTTTAGCACATGTGAGTATGTTTCGGATGGACCTGTTTACAACTCACACTGGAGCTCTTTGTGTGAGAGGACACTTGGGGAGGCATAGTCAGGGTCGCTGGGGAAGGTACTGGCGGGACTGCTCAGGTACAAAAAGAGACAGAGATGGGGATGTCTTGATTCAACAATTGTTGTTGTTGTTGTTGTTGTTGTTGTTGTTGTTGTTGTTGTTGTTTGCAATGCTGGGGGTTGAACCCAGGGCCTTGCGCTTGCATGCTCTGCAAGTGCTGGACCACTGAGCTGCACCCTCAGCCCATTTTTTTGCTTTTTGAGACAGGGTCTCGCTAAGTTATGCAGACTGCCTCTGGTCTCAAACTTGCTATCCTCCTGCCTCCGCCTCCCAAGCTGCTAGGATCACAGGTGTGCGCCACCGTGCCTGGCGATTCAACAATTATTAAGAATTCCAAGATGGTGCCAGCAGAACACAAAACCAGGCACAGATCCTCCTAAGTGTGTGGCCCCATGTGACTGCCTGGGTCATGCCTGCATAAAGCTGGCCCTGGATCACATCTCCAGAAGTTGGGAGGATTCAGCAGTGGGAGATGTTTCAGACTGAGGGAAAAATTCAGTTTCAGGGATTTGGGGGCACAGTACCATACAAGAGAGAGGCCAGGTAGGCAGCAGGAGTGAAGTCAACACATAACAAACAAAATCCACTGAAACAATCTTTTTTTTGAGGGCAATTTGGCAAAGTGTGTCAAACTTTCACAGGTCTTTTGATTCAGAGTTCTGCAACTCTCTTCTGTGATTATCTCTGTACAAAGGTGCAAGGTGACCGGCACTACAAGGCTTTTTGCAATAGGACTTGTGATATTAACATATGTTGACAACTCCAAATATCCTTCAAAAGGGGATAAGTCCATATTCCCAGATGGGGGTATTTTAAGTAAACCCTCAGTGTGGGGTGACCCTCCTGGGGAGCCTCTAGCCCTTCAGCAGAACTATCAAATGTCCCACACGCCTGGGACTCTTGTGGGGCTGGGGAAGCTGAGCTCTGGGGCTTGGCTGAAGTGAGCCTGAAACAAGGTCACTGGGTGAAGGAGAGGGCCTGGTGAGGAGCAGTGCGGAAGCTCCTTCTCTCCACCTGCGCCTGCATTTCTATATCGCGCTTAGGTTAGTGTGTGCGTCTGTGCATGGTGCTGTGTGTTCATCTGGAATCCCCCCTCCCTTGGTAAAAGAGGAAGATGAATGCCAGTGGCTATAAGATGCAGGCCTTTCGGGCCTTGTTGGTGGCCTGGGCTTGGATGGTGATCACCAGAAGCTCCTGTCTACCCTGACACATACCCAGGTGGCCGCCGTGTGCCCCTGCTGGATATCTGTGCCTGCTCAGCCTGAAGATAACACTAGGCACCTACCAGAGATGTCAAGAACATCTTTGGGGTCTTCAGTTCAGGGATGAGTAAGGGGCACAAGGGTCACCGCAGGCCCTGTCTGCCTAGGGCCGCTGTGATGCCACCATGGCCTGAGAGATGCAGTGATTCTGCCGCAGGCCTGGGTGTGTGCGTTTGCACATGTGTCTCCCAGCCTGCCACTGTGTCCCCATGTTGCATGTAGGTCTTTGACTGCTGAGCATGCTAATGTGTGCATGCCCATTGCTACGGTCTTCTTGGGTGGGCCTGAAAACTTAAGTTCTATGTAATTATCGGTACAGTTATACCGATAATTGTCATTTGCACGTCCTGCTGGTACTTGAGGCCTGTCAGGCTGTGAGCATCTTCCTTCTTGGAGCAGATTCAAGGGGACATAACACAGTGATTACAGCAATAGCCATTGGGGCCAGACATCCCTAGGCCTCGGTGCCCCTCCCCACCTACTTAGTCACTGTGTGGTCTTGGGTGAGTAACTGGGCTTCTCTGAGCTTCAGGGCTCCTTCTGTGACTGGCTATCTCCCTGGGTTGTATATCCCCTGCTTCCCATAGGACTAATTAGGCACTTTCTGTGATTTGCATAGGCAGTGTCTTTAGAGTTTGGGGATGTAGGAATGAAATGGACCCAGCTCAGTTCCAAGGCTTCAACATCTCTTCCAGGTAAGTGGCTTTCATTCTGCAGGGCCCTGGGAATCCTCTGTGCTGCAAGAAGAGTCTTTGTAAGGGAAGAGAATGCATACCTGCATACTTCCAAGCAGTCCTCCTTTCCTGCTGGTTCCTTCCCTCCCCTGCTTGAGGGCAGTGGGAAGGAACCCCGAGGGCTCCCAAGCTGGGCCCTTCAGTGGACTATTGCCATGAGGCTCATGGGCTGAGGCCCAGAAAACCCTGGCTAGGAAACCACTTCCTGGTCAATGGGCCTGAGTCCTATGCCCAGAAACTTCTGGGCAGTCAGTCCTAACTACCTCTCTGTACTGATTCCCCAGGAGCAGCAGAGCCTGGGGGGCTGCAGGAACTGGCTGAGAGGGAGGAGGTCTTCAACGTGGACTCTGCCTACTCCGAACAGGGGCCCAGGCCATCTCCAGGAGGGACTCATGCCTGGGGTGAGGGGTCCCTGCCAGGAAGGATGTTGCCTGAAGTCCTTAGGGACCAGCGCATCTGCCTCATCCTCCTCACACCTTCCATGCTGCTGGGGACTCAGCACAGGTCATTTATTTCTTTAATTTATACCACAAAAGTTAGGTGAGTGTCAGGACTGGGGTCAGAGAGTGTATGCCTGGTAGTGCTCTTGGGTTTTCTCTTTTTTTTTTTTTTTTTTTTTTTCATGATATTGGGGTTGAACCCAGGGCCTCGTGCTTGCATGCTTTGCAAGTACTGGACCACTGACCTGCACCCTCAGCCCATTTTTTACTTTTTGAGACAGGGTCTTGCTAAATTACGCGGACTGCCTCTGGTCTCAAACTTTCGATCCTCCTGTCTCCGCCTCCCAAGCCGCTGGGATTACAGGTGTGTGCCACCGTGCCAGGCACGCTCTTGGTATTTTTATTGATGCTCTTCTTTGCTTTTGTTCTTAGGGAGTTCTCCCTTATATACCAAACTGAGAACTATCCATCAATAGCTTTTCTAGTTATTTTAAATTTTGTTTTTGGTGCCTGATGTGCGACAGAGACCCAACTTGTTAGTTTTGGTGAGTTTTTTTCAATTATTTTGGCACATTAGGATGTAGTATATTATATGTAGATATTTAAGATTGAAGTGTAACTCACAATAACATGCCCAGAGAGCCTCCACGTACGTCCTGATGTGTATGGCTACATAGGTACCATCCTGATCAAGATCTAGAACCTTCCATACCCCCTAGACTGGCCCATGTCTTCCCAGGTAGTCCCTCTAGCCCCAGGTTCAGTAGTATTCTGACTTCTCTCATGGGATGTAGTCTTCCCCAGAGTCTGCTGCTTCTTCACTGACCACGTTATGACATGTTTGGATAATCCTGGATGACATCCCACTGTGGGCAGCCCTGGCCCCAGGCATTTCTCCTCAGGCTTCCCCTGAACCTGCTTATAGCCTCGCCTTGCTCTGGGAGATGGGTGCTGTCATTGCATCCCCACTTTATGACAAACACAGAAGTGAAGCTCAGAGAAAGGAAGTGACAGGATTGGCTGACCTGGTGGCCAGAACTGGGACCCAACAGCTGCCAGACCCTGAGCATTCCCAACTGACCCTGCTCTCTACTGCTTAGGGAATTTGCCCTATGCATGCTGTAACCTTTATTCTAATGTGAAAATGCTTTAATTAATTCAGGTGGAATTTTATTTTGTAGTTTTTATTTTGAAGTAATTTTAGATTCGTAAGAAATTGTAAAAAGAGTAGAGTTTCCATGTCTTCCCCTAGTTTCTCTCAGTGGCAATATCTTACATAATCATAGTACACCAGACACAATTTTTAAAAATGAGTTTCTGGTCCTAAAAACAGAAAGAGATAATTAATGCTTGGGATTCTCTTATCTTCTTTGCTCCTTCTCTTCTTTCTTTATTTTTCTTTCTTCCTTTCTTTCTTTTCTCCTCTTCCTCCACCTCCTTCTTCTCTACTACTTCTTTTTAAAACAATCTCTCTATGTATCTCAGGCTGGCCTCTAACTCAGACTCCTCCTGCCACATCCTACCAAGCGCATCTTTGTCTTCTTTCTTGATGATTTCCCCCACTAAACAATGAATCATGATGATAATTTATAGTGGCAAAGATCTCACATATTTGCCTTTGACCACAGACCAGGCATTATACCAAGTAATTTATATACAGAATTTAATTTAACCCAGTTATGTTGATGGTAATTATGTGAATAAACAAAAAAAGAATAGTAGGTAATTATCAAGTATGCACTGTGTCAGGCTCTGTGTTGTATACATTTTATTGAATTTAATCTTCCTAGCAGTTCTGTGATGCTGTGTTGTCAGCTTTCCATCACTATAATGAAATACCTGAGGCAGTAAACTTATGAAGAGAAAAAGGTTATTTTGGCTTATGTTTCTGGAGATTCCAGCTTGAGATCAGGTGGCCTCATTGATTTGGCATGGCAGAGCAAGCTGATTACCATATGAACCAGAACACAAGAGAGACAAGAAGGGGTCAGGGTCCCACAGTTTCCTTCAAGGGTATGTCCCAATGACCTAAGGATCTTCCTCTCTTAAAGGTTCCACCAACTCCCAACAGCGCCACCTTGTGGACATGGAACTTAGGGAGACATTTGACATCCAAACTATAGCTGAAGTAGAAACTGTTACTAGCCTCATTTTTCAGGTGAGAAAATTGACACCCAGACAGATAAATTATTTGCCCAAACACACATGCAAAGTTAAGATTTGAATCCAGGAAGTGTGTCTCTACACACTAGGCTGGATTTTAACCATAATATCATTAACTACAGCTTCCTGTCCCTTTGAGTGCACAGAAGGGGTCCTGAGGATAATCTGATCACGTCCCTGGGGGAAGACTAAACAGCTCTGTCTCTCACCTGTGCTGTTTCACCTTTGGCTGTGCAATACCTGGGGCTGTCTGCAGATCCCCAATGTGGCCACTAGATGGCACAGCTGAGCACCATTCATAGTTTAGTTTGGTGGTGGTGGTGGTGGTGTCTGACTCATACCCACCCTATGTTCAACAGAAGGAAACACTCCCCAACACTGTGCCATGTTTGGCACTTTGTAGGCCTGGGGATCAAATTCAGGGACTCAGAACACAGAACAGCCGTCTACCAACTGAGCTAAACCCCAGCCCAGTTCAGTTAATACTTTATCATTATTCAAATGGGGAAGAAGAGCAGGGGAGCCATGGGTGCTAAGGTCAAGGGTACAGACAGAGGAGTGAGGGAGGGGAGCAAAGGATAAGAATAGAAACAGTGATAAGAGGCCCATGGTGATCCCTCTCCTTCAGGCTCTCTTGTTGGATTGCAGGTAGTAAACACAGCTTCCATTTATTGGGGCCTTGCTAACTTTGTACCTGGCACTATGCTAAGCCTTTTATACCCACAAACTCATTTTACATTCATAAAAGCCCTTTGAAGTGGGCACTACTTGTTATTACAGGTGGAGAAGCAGGCTCAGAATGTCACCAGCTGGTGAAAGGCAGAGTCTAGGAGGAATCTTGACCCCAGCTCATTCCCACTCAGCACTTCCTCCTGCCTAAAAATGCCTGGAGGGAAAGTGGAGGCTCAACACACATCGCCTGCAGCGGTAGCCCTGTGGCATCCGATCCTGTCAGATCTCAGAAGCTAAGCAGGGTCAGGCCTGGTTAGTACCTGGATGGGAGACCACTTGGGAACACCAGAAGCTGTAGGCTTGGGAGAAGGACCAGGCAACCCCCTCCCAAAAGTC
This sequence comes from Pedetes capensis, assembly GCA_007922755.1. NCBI lineage: Eukaryota > Metazoa > Chordata > Mammalia > Rodentia > Pedetidae > Pedetes > Pedetes capensis. The sequence continues at coordinate 62,201 of VMDO01005423.1, read as the reverse complement.
AATCTGCCATTGAAAACCCTATGAACAGCAGAGAAGCACTGACAATAGTGTTTCCCCTGTTGGACAGAGGGTCGCTATGAGTCGGATACCAACTCGACGGCACCTAACAACAACAACAACAACACACATCACATACACAACCTAACAAACTGTCTTTACTTCTTCCCTAGAAGTTTAGAATCCCTAAAGTCAGACCTGGTGTGACTAGAATATGAGATTTGTCCTCACAGGATGTGAAGAAGATTCCTCCTTTGGCCCTCATAGAGCTGACAGCAATCTGTGACGTCCTTGGCATGGAGCTAAAGAGGAGCAAGGCGGGAAAAGTGGAAAGGCTCAGGTGAGCAACCCTAGCCCAGGAGACAGTTTGCACTAGAGACTGTGTCTATAACCCTGGCTGCGTTACCTAGCTTACTGTATAAGCCTGGCCACCAGGACAGGGTCTCATAGCCCGGACTCGCCTGGAACTCGCTATGGAGCCCAGGATGGCCTCAAACTCCCCATCCTCCTGCCTCTGCTTCCCAAGTGCTGGGATTACAAGTACATGCCGCCACTCCTGTCTGTTGCTCAGCTTCTATAGTCCTGCTAGCTATGAGTTGTTTTCCACAAATAAAAACAGTTCCTGCTCATTTTCCCTATTCCCATTTGGGAAATAAAGTAAAATGGAAAACAGAAACTATTAATTAACATAGCAGAACAGTTAACTTTAAGTGTATTATCCTCCATTTGCATGTGTGTGAATAAACCTCTTTTCCTCATCTAATAATATAGAATTTTGGACATTTCCCAGTGACTATCATTCAGTTTTTGTGACAGTAATAATACATAACAGACACCCCCCAAACTCATGGCTTAATCATTCCTAACTCTTGGTCATGTGTTTGTGGGTGAACTGGGTGTTGCTTGGCAGATTGAGGCTGGGCATGGCTCCGTGATGTTTGTTGAGTCTAGGCCTGCTTCACAGGTCTTTGATCTTCTGGGGACCAACAGACCACCTGGAGCATGTTCTCCTGGTAGTGGCCTAAGATCAGAGGGCAAATGCTACCACCCCACATATTTTAAGCCTCTACTTGCATCATGTAGGTTACCATGCCACTGGTTCCAACTAGTCACATGGCCAAGCCCACAGTAGGGAGTGGGGAAATATACTCTGCTTCTCTAATGGGAAGAATTGCAATTCACATGGCAAAGTGTATGGGTACAGGATGGGTAATGAATTTGCAGCAATGGCACTATTTACCATCACTGTTAAAATTTTTTGGAAAACATAGTTTGTAATCACTGTACTAGTTTCCTTTCTGTGGATATATATCCTAATATATTTAACCATTTCCCTATTAGTGGACATGGGCTGGGATTTAGCTGAATTGGTAGAGCACCACTTTCCAGTCTCTGAGGTCCCGAGTTCAATTCCCAGCACTGCAAAAATGGGAGAAGGATGTGGCAATCCACTCCCAAGGCAATCCCCAAACAGCCATTGAAAACCCTATGAGGGTCGCTATGAGTCAGACAAGACTCAACACCACCTAACAACAACAACAACATTAGCGGACACTGATTATTTCCAGGGTTTTTCCTGTTATAGAACACAGTCACTATTGTTCTACCTAAAACTTTGGGTGCACCTTAGATTATCTTAAAATATACTTATTAAATTCTGTTTTTCTGTTTTTTTTTTAATATATAACTTTGTTTTGCTTTTATTTTTTGTCTTGTTTTGTCTTGTCTTGAGGCAGGACCTTTCTTGGTAGCCCAGGCTGGCCTCAAGCTGGTTATCCTCCTGCCCTCACCTCCTAAGGACTGGGATTACAGGTGTGCACCCACACGTCTGGTTCTTATTATGTTCTTGATACATGTACCCTTTGATAGTATACAAAAATGCTCATCCCGCCGTGTCATTGTCAGCATTGCTCATTGTGATTTTTTCATTTGTTTCTTCAAAGATAAGGAGATGGGAGATAAGAAATATCAGAGGAGGGGCCTAGCAGAGGAGAGTAGGCCAGGAAGGGGAACAGATGGAAATTGTAGAGAACAGAGGGAAGGAGGCATTTCCTTGGGACAACCTCAAGCCAGGATGGCTGAGAAGATGTGGGGAATGCATACATTTCTAGGGCTTTAGCCCTACCCTGCAGAGCTAGACCCTCCATCCTAGACTGGTGGTCCCTAACCTTTTGGGCCCTAGGGACCAGTTTCACAGAAGACAATTTTTTCACTGATGGGGGAGGGGTAGGATGCCACCTGACAGGTGGTGAAGCTCAAGTGGTACTGAGGGCGATGGGGAACGGCTGCAAATGCAGCTGTAAATAAAAACAATATTGGTCTGCAGCCCTGGGGTTGAGGACCCTGCCCTAGACTATTGTTACATGTTGTGCTTAGTGTCCCTTGGGGTAGCAGCACATTTCTGTTCAATTCCTCCTTATCCAGCTGGGATGGTCTGCTCTGCAATTTATCTAGTGATTCATCATTGCCGAGGCCAGATGTCATGCCCTGTAGAGGTGGAGAAGATAAGGTTCAGCCACTCTCTGTCCTTCCTCTGGGGAAGGAGTCTGATTCTAGTCACCCAGCAGATCTCACAAGTGGGAGCGCAGTAATCCCTGCAGGCCATGAGATGCACCGTCTGCTTTTTTGACTTCTTGTAGACACTCACCTTTTGGGCATCCCCCTTGACAACCTGCTGGAAACCGACCACAAATTCTTCCCCAGCAGCCAGGTCCCGCTGCTCCCAAAAGCTGTAAGTTGTCCCAGCTTGGGCTTATTTAGCACAGAAAGGTCTGGCTCTGGGCATCATTTGGGAGATGCCTAGCTCAGGGGAAAAAGCATGGACTTTAGAACAGGAAGACCTGGGTTCAAATTTTGCCTCTGGCATCTGATAGCTCAGAGAACTAGGGGACAATTTTGAATCTCCATAAGCCTCCCTTTCAGCATCTGTAAAGTGGAGTTGTAATAACAGTGTAATAATACTTGCTGTTAGGTGTCATTGAGTCGGGTCCAACTCATGGAGACCCTGTCTACAACAGAACGAAACACTACCTGATCCTGTACTATGCATGGCCCTATGCCAGTGCTTCTCTGCCATTCATAGGGTTCAGAGGTAGAGAGTTTGCCTAGCACGTGCAAAGCCTTGGGTTCAATCTCCAACACTGAAAAAAAAATCTTGCAATTATTTTGAAGGAAACCCTTCTAGCACTTGCTTCTTCCTGGTTTTCACAGGAGACAAACATACTGTTTTGTATCTCCCTTCTTGGTAGTGGCTGATTTAAATGTTGGTTTCTTTCTCTGATGGCTGCTGTCTTGGACAGCATGGAAGGCATCCTCGGGGTCCCTGGGTCCCAGGCCAAGGTCAAGGTAATATCTGGTTCCCCCACTGCACCAGGGTTGCCTGGCTTCCCTGTACTCTGGCCTGTGTGTTAAGCTGAGAGAGAGCCCAGATCATGGCTTGTTGTTATTCTGCCTTTGTCTCTGTGTGGTTGTGGGATTACAAGAGGGCTGGAAAGAAAGGAAGTGACTAAGGGGCCACACTGCCTTCATCCCTTGAGTGAAGCACTGTGCCCTGTGGCTTCATACATTCAGTCATTGATCCCCATGGCAACCCTGTGAGGGAGGCACTGTTGTTGCCCCCCACCTTGCAGATGAGGAAACTGGGGCCCAGATGGAGCCTTGGGCCTACTTCTCCTAGGTGCCCCTCTTTCCCTTAGGGGCTGGAACAAAAGCTGGAGAGAAATTTCTGCCTGGACCCTTTTCAGCTGGGATGAAGTTCATCCAAAAGATGCACCCGATCTGCTCAAAAGGTTCCTCTGGAAGCTGCCAGCGCCTCTGCTCACAGCTGAGTACCTCCCAGCCTTCGTTGTGGTGCCTAGTGCGTGCCTGCTGCCAACCTTCGCGTGTGGACAGGAGGGTGTGATGTCCCTGGCCTGGTCTCAGAGGGGAAGTGGTGGGAAGGCAGGACTGCCTGCTCCTGGGCATGTCCGCTTCCTGGGGGCTCAGGATGAGGGGGCAGGAAGTGTGTGTTTCCATATGCATGTGTGTGTGTGTGTGTGTGTAGCAGCACGTGCACAAGCGTGTGTGCCGTGTGTGTCAGTGTGCATGTGTGGCATGCGTGGGTTTTCATGCACACACATACACATGCATGGGTGTAGTGTGATAAGGGAGAAGAGGCTGACATTTGGGGATCCACAGCCCTTATCAGTCCTCTCATTGGACCATGAGCCAGGGTCCTTCACTTGCTGCCATCTATGGTATCAAAATTATCAGGTTCATTTACCTGTACCCACAGGCATGTCCGTCTGTCTGTGTGCATGCCTGTAGGTCAGAATGGGGCTCAGAGACCCCTCTTTCTATTTTGCACATGTGTGCACACGTGGGGTACACGCCTCCTGGTCCAGCCTGGAGGTTCGGACAGGTGGCGCCGCCGTGCACACAGATACTTAAACACAATTCACTCGGGATCCTTGGGTGAGGGGCACGGACTCCTGTGGCCCTTGGGACCCCAGAGCAAATGGGAGAAAGGAAAAGCCTCAGGCGCTTTTGCCTTCCAGGGGCAAACACCTGTGTTGGTGGTCTCGGTGGTCACAAGGAGACAGTTCTTGCTTCGTCCATGATCAGACGGAGAGCGGGTTCTTTCCTTGTTGATGGTCAAGGTGGGGAAAGCATTCTTCCCTCACCGAAGGTCCAAGAGAGAGCTGGAAAGTTGTTTCCTCATCGGTGGTACTGGTGAGAACGGGCAAAAAGGGTCTTGCTTAGCCGATGGTCTGGGCATGGACTTCATCACAATCCATCATGTGCAAACATGGGGACTTCTATTCTTCTCAAAAGAGCAACACGCCTGACGCCCCACTTGAAACCTTGAGGGGATCCTGGCTATGTTCTCTATGTCCTTTCTCTCTCTCTTCCTCTCTCTGTTTCTCTCTCTTTCCCCCTTTCTCTGTTTCTCTCTCTTCAATCCCCCCCACCTTCAAACAGCTCCAGGGTTCAGGCTGTCTGACCTTCGCTCCTCCATGGTAAGACCTCAAGAGTCCTCTCCAGCCTTTGATTCTCATGGCCTCATTTTCAAACCTATCTCAGGTCACTGCACAGCCTCCCACCATCACCACCACCTTGGAGGAAGTTTATGGGTCTCCCCATTCAGGCCCTAGCCGCCTCCTTCCCCTCCCTCCCCTCTTGCTTTCTCAGGCTGCTCTCTCCGAGTGGAAGAAGGGCCACACATACCAAGTCACTCCTTCCTGCTATTCCGGTGTCAGTTTAAGGTCAGCCCCTCAAGAAGACACCCTGACATGCCATATACCCACCCAGACTGTGCAAGGCTGTAATAATGAGGCAATGATGCCTGTTGTTATCCTGTTCTGTTTTCTTCACAGCACGAATCCCTGTCTGGAGATTAGTTATTTCTTTGTCTGTTTATTGTCTGTCTCCTCCCCTGAAATGTAAACTCCAACTGTCTGATTTTGTTTGCTGCCTTTTCTGCTGGGTCCCAGGTTCCTGGACCAGAGCATGGTTGGTACCCATAGGAACTTAACAGGTATTTGTGGAGAAGAGAATGAATGACTACTTTGCAAGGTCTGGGGACAGGCTCAGGCTCAGCTCCTTTGTCCACTCTGCAGGTTCCAGCCAGCTCCAGGCCATGGGTCTGATCTAGCCCTGGTGAATGCTTTCTTTGAATTCTGTAACTACACCCCTCTTCTCCCTAGAGACCCTGACCCTAGGTGTGGAACAGATTTTCCTTTCCAACCATCAACATGCAGTGTTTCATTAAACCTTCCATCCAGGGCGGGTGAGCTACCCGCCTCCCCTCCCAGGGCTGCCTGGCCGGCCCACTGCATTTCTTATCCTGGCTGTAGCTTGCAGACTGCGCATGTGTGTGGGCACACATGCCCACATCTGGGCATGTGTGTGGACACACATGCACACCTGTGTGTGTGCATGCGTGTGCCTGCGTGTTTGTTCTTCCTTTAGGAAGTATAATGAGTCCCTAGATCAGCATCACAATGCTCTGTCTGAGCCAATTAGCCAGGAAAGAGTTCCAGGCCTTAGGAAAGAATCTGCCAGCTCTGGATTTCCCCAGGCAGAGGCGAGCATGAGGGAGGTCCTTGAGCTCCTCCAGAACCTGAGGCCCACCCTCTTCCACAGTCATCCCTGACCCAAAGCAGCACCTGCAGGCTCTCCACCTGCTCATCCTCCTCCTGCTCATCCTCCTGAAACACTTGAAGGTAAAGGAGGCCTCCCCTCTCGCATCTCAGTCTGCAGCCGTAGAATGGCTCTCGTTGTGCTTGTTCACTCACTCATTCATTCATTCATTTGGCAGCCATGCCAGGTGTACAGGTGTGGTGACCACATGCACAAGCCTTCCCCAAGTCTTTTCCCTCAAGAAAGCAGAGTCCTGCCAGGGACTGTGCCTCTGGAGTGGTCATCACAGAGCACGAGGTCCACACAGTGCTGGCAGGTATTCCAGGAACAGGGCTCTGGGAGCCAATAAGCCTGGGGAACACAAAAGCGCTGCAAGGAGGTCCAGGATGACTCTCTCCTGAGGACTCCTCAGTGCCTTTAACATGCAGAGGACTTGTGCATCTCCAGGCAGGGCTGGATCGAGCTGCCCTTTCCAAACTCCCTTGATCAAGGACCTCTTTCATTGTGAGAGGCATTGCATGGCACCGATGTTCTGTGGGGAGCCAGATTAGGAAACAGTCCCCTAGGGGACTCCCATCATGTCTCCTGGAAGTGGGTGCTCAGGGCTGCGGCTGGGAGGAGCCTTGGCTTGGCTCCCTGCACCCACCCTCCTGGCTGCCCTCGGGCCAGATTCAAGATATGGCTGCAGGGTGAGTCTGGGAGGAGGCCTGAGGTCTTCCTCTTGGAGTTTCTGCTTCCTCTGCAGTCACTGAGGACAAGGAATCCTCTTGTCAGAGTGTTTGGGACACTAACTATGAGACCTAACACATGACAGATCATGGAGGAGATGCGGATCTTTGCAGGTGCTCCATATATTCCTGCCTGTCCCCTCCTTCCTTTCCTCCTTCTTTCCTTTCTCCCTCCATCCTTCCTTTCTTCTTTCTTTGCTTTCTCCTTCCTTCCTCCTTCCTCCTTCCTTCCTTCATTCCTTCCCTCCCTCCTTCCTCCTTCTTCCTCCCTCCTTCCTTCCCTCCTTCCTTCTTTTCTTCCTTCTTTCACCCATTCATCCATCCACCATCCATTTTCCCACCGCTCTCTTCCTCTCTTTGTCCTTGCTGACTAGGTGGCCCTGAGCACATTCTCTAAGCCAGTTCTCTCTATAGAATGGGTACAGTAGAAGACTGAAGGAGATGGTTAATGCATGTGAGGTGCCGACTGCAGGACCAAGGACACAAAGTGAACTTAGTAAAGGGCAGCTATGACCATCTCCCTCGTTTCTTCTCAGCGTCTTTGGGTAGGTCCAGACTCCAGAAAGGAGCTGGCCTTGGGTTCGCTGGAAAAAGCCCCACTTTCTGACTCAGAGGTCTCATTAATTTTGGAGGGGCGCAGGGAAGGGAGAGCATGCGATCACATTTTCAGAGCAGGAAACTGAGACACCAAAAGGCCACACAGTGGACTGGTGGCAAGCTGGAACTGAGATTCTCCTCCTGCCTGCCTAGCTCCTGGCTCCTTCCTGGTGCCCCTGTGTGGTGCAACAGGATGCTCTGGGGAAGGCAGGAGGCTCCCAGAAGGTGCTGGGATCTGAGGCCGTTCTGTGTCCTTCCTTAGGTACGCTTAGAATTCCACAGGAAGGGGGTGGCCCAGGAACATCATAACAAGATGACTCTGGAATGTTCCTACAGTGGTGGCCCCTAATCTCTTCCTGCACAGAGGGCGGCCCCCCAAACTCCCCAAGGCCAAGAAGCAGCAGGCTGAGTGGGCCATCAAGTTACTGTACATCATAGTGTACTGCCAGGACCTGCTCTGGGTGATGAGGATGGCGTGGAGGGCGGGGGTCCATCTGGGAGCATGGCTGCCCTGCCCTCCTCTGGGAGCAGTGGCCTGCTCCCTGCCATTTATGATCCCTGGCATTGTCTTTCCAAGTCTCTGGCTGGATGTCTTCCAGGCCCCCTGCTGGCATGATGCACAGGCCAGTGTTTGCTTCCTTGCCCAGCCTTCTTGTCTAAGAAGTGTCTACATTTTCTGTCTCCACTGCTATGCCTCTCAGGCAACCCATAGCCAGCTAGTCTCCCCAAGGTAGGACGTGTTCCCTGAGCTCCCACAAACAATTCCTTCACATGGAAGATTTCATGATACAAGTAGGCCCCATCCAGAGGCTCAGGACACAGGCCCTGCATAGGCAGAGGCCAGAGCCAGACAGCAGAGATACCCTGCCCCTGGACAGGAGTAACAGGCCACAGGGAGGGAGATCCAAGAACAGGACTAGACCCCTCTGTGGTGTCAGCATGCATGGCACGCTGGAAGCTGGGGTGGGGCAGGAGCCCTGAGAAGGCCCCTCCAGCACTCCGGACTCCCAGAAATATAAGGCAGGACCATCCACTGGGCTGCTCAGGCCACTTGCCCACTTAGAGATGTAGCATCTTCCACTCATGTGTCCATTCTTGTGTTTATGCTCCTATCCACGCACTTACCCACCCATCCACCCATTTTACCATCACCCATTTTACCATCATCCATTTTACCAACCTCTCCACCTATCCATCATCTGCTCCCCCACTAGGCCACCCATCTACCCATCCACTCATCCATCTACCCATCCATCCTTCCACCAATCCACCCATCTGTCCACCCATTTGTTCAGCTGTGCACATATCCATCCGTCATCCATTCACCAACCTACCCATCTATCCATCATTGACCTATTCACTCACTCACCTACCTATCCACCCATCCATCCACCCACTCATGCACCTGTCGACTCACCTGTCTATCCTCCACCTATCCACTCATCCATCCATCATCCATTCACTTGCCTACTTATCCATCTATCCATCCACCCCTCCATCATCTACCCACCTGTCCATCCACCCATCATTCCATCCAGCCATCTACCCATCCATCTACCCATCATTCCATCATTCACCCACTCACTCATCTACCTGTCTATCCACTACCCACTCATCCACTCACTATCCACCCAGTCCATCCTTTCTCTTATTCCTCTATCCACCCATAAGACCATTAGATTAGATTTCTTACTCTAGACACCAGCAAGTAAGGCCCTCTCCAAGTAGTCCAAGTTCCTCTGCCCCCCACCAGGCACTCGTCTAGGTTCTAAACTCACCCAGTGCCAACTGGTTCTCTCAGTGCATCCTGTGCTTCACACCTCGGAGTTTTGGCTCATGCACTTCACTCTGGAATTTCATTCCCCCTCTTTGAAAGGTAGAGCCTGGTGGCCTCTGCCTATGCTTTCAAACCCAGTGCAGGTGTCAGCACCTCTGTTGAAAGCTCCCTTCTCCTCCCTCCTACTCCGTTACACTCCCACAATTCCTTCTTCTCTGCATTCAGTCTTCTGAAGCAATGTTGCTACTAAAACACAGTGGATTCCAATTGTTATTGTAAGGATTTTTTTTTTTTTTACTTTAAGACATTCCTAAATGCCATATTTTTAATACAAGTTTCAGGCAGCACAGATGTAGACTGTGACATGGGAGAAGTCCCCATTGCCCTGCCTTCGCCATGAGTGCCATCTTACTTAGGTCACCATATCTCACAGTTTCATCAGACCCCAGGAAACAGCTGGACATCATTAGGGTCTATAGAGTCCTAATCTGCTGGAATGTTTGTTTGTTTTGCAGTACTGGGAGGTTGAACCCAAGGCCTGGCACAGACTAGGCAAGTGCTCTACCATAGAGCTATGTACACCCCCATTTAAAAATTTCTTTTTAATTTTGAGGCAAATGCTTGCAAGTTTGCCTGGGCTGGCCTCAAGTTTACTCTGTAGCCCAGGCTGGACTCAACCTTGCAATCTTCTGCTTTACCCTCCTGAGTAGCTGGAATTACAAGTGGTTGGCTGGTTTCTGCTGTGTCTGCACAGGGGCATGAGTTGACCTGCAGGTCTCTGAGAACTTCCCCAGCGCCCACTGGCTGGGGGTTCCAGAGCAGGAAGCCACTCCAGGTGTGTCCATGGGGTTAGCCCTGGGTGTTGTGCCAATGAGCAGTTGCCATGTGCTAAGTGTAGGAGCTTCCAAAAGCCATGGGGTATGCTCCATTCAGAATCCCCTGCTCCAAGGCTCTACTTGGGAGTTAAATGCCACCCTCTTCCCACCAAATTAATGCTCCAGTACCAGATTCAACAAATATTTCCAAGGCTTGTATGGGAGGATTCAAGGACAAGAAGAGACCACAGTGACTCTATAGGGGCTTCTGCCTCACCACCAGCAGAAAGCCTCAGCTAAGACACAATTCTTTCTCCCCAGGTGGCCTCTTTCTTGGTGGCCCAGGTGTAAAAACAAGGACAGCAGCGGCCGGCGCTCCCAGGTTTGGGATGGGGACCTCAAGACTTGGCTGCAAAAGGGATAAGGCAGGGGACAGCCTCGAGGCGTTGAGCCCTCCCTGACCCCAGCCCGGGGGTGGATGGAGAAAATGACGCAAAGGCTAGGGGAGGGCACAGCGCTTCGGACGCAGGGCATTTCCATCCTCCAGGTTCGTGCCACCAGGGGGCGCCCCGGCCCTGTCGCAGGAGCGAGAAGGCGCTGTCTTGGAAATGAGAGATGGGGGGGTCTGAGGAAGGGGAAGCTGGCGGGGTGAGGAGATTCCCCTGGAAGCTAGCTACCCCGCCCCATTTTTAGGCAGCCCCTCGTGTGCCTGGGAGAGGGTTGGGAAAGTGGGGATCACTTTTTAGGGTGACTGGGGGCAGGTGTAGAAGAAGGGAAGGGCCTTCCAGGGACACGGGGTGTTCTTGGTGTTCCAGGAAGGCATCCTGAACAGGATTCCTTAGGAAAGTCCAGAATAGAGAGATTGACCAGGGTAGGTCTGCATTGTGCATGTGTGTGCGGGTGGCACGTCCACAGAAACCTGTGTGCGTGTGCTTCTATGTGAGTGTGAGCACAGATGCGCAGGCGTGTGCGTCCATTCAGGCTTGCGTATGCACCTGATCTGTATGTGCGTATCTGTTAGGTTTCAGTGCGAGTGAGGGCGTAAGTGCCTGCATGCATGTAAAATGCATACCCACAGGAATTTCATGCGTGCCCTACTGTGCTATATGTATGGTTCTCTCACGCTGTCTTTCTCTCTCTGCGGACTTCCAAACTGGCAAAACTCCAGGTGGCCTGGCCTAGCAAGGACCCCCCACTGCACACACAGGTGCCTCTGACCACCAGCACCAGAGTGGCCTGTGTCCTTAGGCTGTTCTCAGAGCACCTCAGCCCTGGGTCACAGAGTGAAGAGGGTAGTGAGGACCTGAACAGCCTCCTGCCCAAGTAAGGGGCACCTCCCTAAGGCAGGAGCCCCCCACTGCAGGGAGCAGAGTGGGGAGCTGGTACAGGGAGGGGTCAGCACATCAGAGCCAAAGCCCGTCAGGGAATTACACGTGCCCTTGGCCTTTCCCTTCCTTGAAGATCATGGTAGGTTTCTCCAACCTTTTCAGAAAGGTTCTTGGCTCCAAATAATAATGGCCCCCATTCATTATTGATTTTAAGAGGCACTGGTATTTAATGAATGCCTACTATAGGCCAAGCACCATGTGGAATGCTAGTATAGCAGGGAAGACAACAGACAGAGACCCGAGCCTGACAGGCTCACAGCCATGTGGAAGAGACAGACATAAATGAAGTAGCCACAAAATAAGCACCAAGTTACAAACGGTATTAGGCTTTATGAGAAATACAGGAAAGAATGTGAATGTACAGTGAGGTACCTGGTGTGGTCTGAGGAGGGGCACAGGGCTTCCAGGCACAGAAGAGGACATGTGCAAAGGTCCCAAGAAAGCACGGAACATATCGTGGCAGGACAGCTGAGAGAAGATCAGTGGGGCTGATGTGGGGCAATCATTCCAAGATGCAGGGAGCGGGCTGAGCCCCCAGGAGCTTCCTTCCTGGGATTGGCACAGACTCAGTTTGTCAGTCCTTAGCAAGTATCTGGTCCAGCTCCTTCTCGTACAAATGGGAAAAGTGATGCCCAGAGAGGGAATGGGATGTGTCCAGAGACAAATAGCAAATCAGGGACAGATCCTGGAATGGAGCTCAAGATAGCCATAACTATCATACAATAATTATATGATACTCATGATCACTATGGCCACCACAAATAGTTGTACAATACCTATAATCCATCTGGACTCAGAATGTGCCCTCACAGCAGGCCTGTTCCCATCTGTCACCTCTTATCCCACAGCCTTTGCAGCCTCTGTCCTGATGCCTAGCAGGAAGGGGCCTTGTGGCAGGAAGCACCCATGGCTGGCTCTCACCGGGTCCTTCATTGGCTCCAGTTTTCCCAGAAGGGTCCTTATGCCTCCTCTCCCACTGGGCCATAAATCAGTGAGGACTCCCCCACTTCCATGCCTGGGGTTGGTCTTGCGACCTCCAGAGGAGCCAGCAGTTTTTTCTCTGTGTCTTACAGCAACAGGTCAATGGAGTCCATCAGCTTCCTCTGCTATGAAGTTGGAGGGCATATGTGTAAGTTCCCCCCTGGGAAATAGATCTAGAGCCAAGGTCCCTTGGAGCTCTTTGACCTTGAAGGCTCATTGGGCTGCTCTGGGGAAGGCTGATGTCCACCTCCATGAGCCTTCTCCTCAGGCCTCTGGCTCCTAAGAAACCTGGGGAGCCCTGCTGTGAGGTGCAAGGTCAGCCACAGCTCCCTTAGGAATCCATCCCGCAGCGTGTGGTTCTGCCTGGCGCTGGCCTCTGGCTTGGAGAGGGGGCAGGTTATTTTTCAGTGTGAAGGATGTTGGTGCCACCAGTGAAACTACCACCTCTAGGACACCCTAGCTGAGGCAGCCCTCTGCAGGGCCATGGGCCATGGAGTCCTTTAGGAATTCTGCAGGCACAAGTCCCACTCTGAGAGGTCCTTGGCTTTGTGGGAACCATGGATGCACAGTGGTGTTCACTTGCAGTCTCTATGACTATGATCCTCAAACTTTAGCAGGACATCAGAATCACCAGGACCACTGCGATGCAGATGGCTGTACACTCAGAACACACATTCTAACAAATCCCCCCACCTGACTGGTTCTTCTGGTCCAAAGACCACCCTTGGAGAGCCACTGGCCAGGAGGCAGAGCCAGGAAGAGGCCCCTCAGGAGTTCGTGACCATGGAGGGAGCCATCCTGGGGAAAGCTTTAGAAGGGAAGGCTAGATGAGAAAAGAAAAGGAAAGGGGAAGGAGCAGAGTCTGGCTGACCTGCATCCTGGAACTCAGCCTGGCCCACAAGGGGAGAGCAGGTTTCATCAGGGGCCTTCCATTTGGAGGCAAGGAGGCTGACCTTTGGCAGCTCTGTGCTAGTCTGTCCTTGGCTGTGGGCCACCTGGGGGAGAGGGAAGGGAGTGGCATGATTTCCCTGGATTGGCATCTGCCATCAGCGGAGGTCCCTTCTCTAGACAAAGGGGTAGCTGTGAGCCATGGCTGCTAAGACTCATGAGAGTGGGAGGGAGGGTAGTCCACTGCTTGGAGGGGGCTCTAGGTAGGAGAGCAGCATCTTCCCCAGCCACCCTCAACCTCCTTGTTCCCACAGATGAGCATCGCCTGGGCCCAGATGCCTACCTCTTAGATCTGTATCATGCCACCCCCAAGGCAAGTGGGTCATTAAACTGAGCCCCACCCAAGCCCTGGGATCCTAAGGAGCAGCCCCGGTTCAACACCCTCACCTTCCAGCTCTGCCCTTGTCCCCAGCATGGAGCAAAGCTGTTTCAGGAGAAGGGCTGAGTCTTCTGCAAGTTGTCCTTCGTTGGAAGGGCCTCTCAGATCCCAGAGAGGCCTCAGGGCTGGGCTGTCCCCTCCCCTATTAGCTACACCCCCAGCGCCAACCCTCCTGCCCTCCTGTGCACCTGCATCTCTGTGGTGATTTTTGTCCACCATTTCCAGACCTGAGGAGAATTAAAAAAGTAACACCTCTACCAAGAATGGTTGGGGTTTTTCCAGGAAAAAAAAATTGCTTTGGGTGTGGCCCTACAATTGGGAACAATATTGTGACCTTGGGCAAACTCTTTGTCTTCCCTGAGACCTTGTAAGATGGGTGCAAAGGCCATGGCCATGAACAGCCAGGAGAACTGGACAGATGAGAAACTTCCTTTCACCTCCCTTGGGTCTTAAATGCTTGTTTGTACAATCTTGTCATTTTGTTGTTGTTGTCATTATGAGGTGCTGTCAAGTTGGTGTCCAACTCATAGTGACCCTATGTACAGCAGGCGAAACACTATTGCTAGTGCTTCTCTGCTATTCATAGGGTTTTCACTGGCTGGTTGTTCTTTGGGAGTGGGTTGCTGGGTCCTTCTTCCAAGCCTACAGCACTAGTGTTCCCAGGCGGTCTCCCATCCAAGTACCAACTAGGTCTGACCCTGCTTACCTTCCGAGATCTGATGGGATCAGATGCCATAGTGGTATGGCTGCAGGCTGTCATTTTGTAATATCTTTAAATTGCTTGAACATTACAAGCACAGGTTAAATAACACTTTCAATTCATTCAAGCTTTCTTCTCCCCAGTTGGGTTCCCAGTGGGTGCCATCCTTTCAGTGAGCTGCTGTGGAACAGGGTGATGAGAACATCCTACTGTGCTTCTCTATAGGCTCTGGCCAGTGTAGCTGGCCACACCTTGAGCCTGCCAACATTTAGTGGGACCAGGAAGAGAGCTCAGAGCAGGGAAGGATGGAGTAATAACAACAGCTGCTGAAGTGGGAGGGACAGCCTCTGGGGGACCCTCCCCACCCCTTTCATCTCCTATGGCCAGCCCTTCCCTTCCTTTTTACCCCTGACCTAGGTCTGTCTCTTCAGGGTAGGCAAGGTCTTATTCATTCAGCCATCCATTCAGTGAAGAGTTTATTGAGCATTGAAATTACACCAAGAGCCTTAGAAATTCAGTCTTCACAATGTCCAATGTTTCTGTCTGTGCTCTCCCCAGAAGCAGACCTGAGGGGAAAAATTCAAGTGCAGTGATTCCAGGATCCACAAGAGAGTGGGGAGGTGGGGGGAGGGAGGCCCAGTGGAGGGTGCATATCAAGCAAGTTGCCACTCTGAGCAACTACAGCTGAATTATACCGGGAACTCTGAAAAACAACGTAGAAGCTGCTCACCAGAGTTGTCCTCACCCAAGGGGCAAGGGAGCCTGGGAGTTATTCCATTCTTGTGACTCCCTGGATGCCAGCTGCTCCTGAGGAGGTAGGTGTATGTTCCCTGCACTTCCAGCCTGCCTGAGCACAAGCAGAGGGAGCTCTGATAGCCAGAGAGAGCCCTTGTGTAGAGACACACAGATGCAGTTAGAAATTGGCCAGTGCACACTGACCCGGTGAGTGTTGGAGAGGCGGATACGGGTCGGCAAGGATTGCACCTGCTTCACCCTGTGATGTGATGGTGGTGGTGGTGACAGGATGGTGATGGTGGTGAGGGGGTGGTGGGGATGTCCACAGCTGTTCAGATTTCATCCTCACAGTAATCTATATTCTTAGTTTGTGTGATGGTGATGATGATGGCAGATGTCACTAACAGTTACTAGGTTAGTTAGGCATTTTACATATATTAACTCCTTTAGTCCTCACAACAACCTGACAAAACATGTTATTATTATTCCCTTTTTACAGGAGAAGAAAACCAAGGCTCAGAATATTAACAAAACTTGTCCATCATGGCTATATTTGACAGGGTTCAGTTTCAATATGGGTTAGTCTGGTGTCAACGTGCAAGTTCTTCTCTATGTTAGACCCTAAACCTGAACTATTTGGCTTTAAATAAAATATTCAAATTTTAAAGTGTTTTGGTGATGTGACTTCCTCTGTCTCCCTCTCCCTCTTCCCTTTGCACAATACCAATAGCCTCAGAATCAGAAAGAAGGTTCAGCCGGCATGCAGGGGTGCACACCTGTAATTCTAGTGGCTCAGGAGGCAGAGGCAGGAGGATGGCAAGTTCGAGACCAGAGGCAGTCTGTGTAACTTAGGGAGACCCTGTCTCAAAAAGTTAAAAAAAAAATGGGCTGAGGGTGCAGCTCAGTGGTCCAAACATGCACGCACAAGGCCCTGGGTTCAACCACCAGTACCAGGGAAAAAAAAGCATTTCTTCTACACCAAAAGGACTGAGCTAGGAGGGATTGACATTCATCCTGGGATTCCTCTGTAGGACCTCTGAAGCTTGCAGCAAGTCAACAGCTTCTGTATAGCCTCAGTTTCTCCAGCAGCCCCATCCAAGACTGGATGAAGCATGAGTTTGCCTATTTGCTCCAGCCCTCGCCACCTGATTTAACTCTGACCTCCCTGCTTAATAGATGCAAAGGAGAAATTGCATCAGAAGTACCTATAGCAAGTGTTCTCATTTCTATTAATTATTAACAAGAGCCAGGGGCCTACAGTGCTGACTAATGATATTGTCCCTGCATGGTTCCAAGCACCTGCTCTGGTCCAGTTGCTTGTTTCATTCATTCACTCCCAGGGCTGGGATGACAGGACATGGTGGTTGGAGGGAAAGTCCTTTAACCTTGGCAGGAGGAGGGATAGGTGCCCTGGAGGGTTCTGGGAGCCCAGGCAGGGCTGTGCTAACTTTACTTTCAGTGGGCCCCAGCCATCGGTGGAGGATCCCAGTTTAATCACATGTCAGTTTGCCCATTCATCTTCAGTGCTATCTGAGGCTGATCTTTTCCCACCCTGTGGCATCATGGTGATTGATGATGCTGCAGCGGCACCCCCACTGGGTTAGCACAGCTCACAGTGGGTACCCAGCTTCTCTAGACTCTTTGCAGTCTGGGTTGGCCTGGTCTGGGATCAGGCAGTGGTGGCAGCAGTGGCTGCTGCTGCTGCTGCTGCTTCGTCTTCTTCTTTTTTTTTTTTTTTTTTTTTTTTCTTTTACTTTTTCTGGTGCTGGGGACTTTAAGCCAGGGTCTCACACATGCTTTACAAGTGCTCTACCACTAAGCCTAACCCCAGCTCATTTTTAGTTTTTCATTGTGAGAAAAGGTCTTATTGTATAGGCTTGCCTCTGGCCTCGAACCTCCAATCCTCCTGTCTCCTCCTTCCCAGTCCCTGGGATTACAGGTGTGTGCCACTGTGCCGGGATCCAGTCAGGTTTCTTTTAAAGAATCCTGTTAGGAAACTGAATTCTATCCTCCTGAAATTCGTATGTTGAAGCCCTAACTGCCAACGTGACTGTGTTTGGATAGAGTGCCTTTATGGAGGTAATTAACGTTAAAAAAAAAAGAAAAGAAAAAAAGCCTTGAGTGTATTCTGATAGGACTGGTGTCCTTAGAAGAGGCACCTAAGCTCTCCCCTCCCTATCCAGAGCACAGAAGGAAGTCTGTGTGAGAAAACTGCAAGAGCTTAGACATAGCAAGGCCAGAAAGAGAACCCTCACTAGAAACTACAATTTCTGGCACCTTGATCTTGGACTTCTAGACTCCAGAACTGTGAGAAAATAAGTTTCTGTTGTTTAAGTCATGCACTGTGTGCTATTTGTTATGGAGTCTTAGCAAGCTAACACAAGCTCCTTGCTGCCTCCAGCTTCAGGACTTCTGGGAAATGGTGTATAACTTGCTTCCTCATGCGCCCCATCCCCAGGAGTAAAGAGAGTAGAGTATATATCCACTAGCACCCACCTGTTACTGGTTGAGGGCTGCTGCTGTGGCTGGTAACAACCCTGCACTGCCAGCCTGGCCCACGCATGCACGCTGGGCACCTTCTGTGACAAAGACCTTGGGCAGAGTGTCCCTGGTGCTGGCAACAGAAAGCTACGGGCACAGACAGGAACAGTGGGTGCCAATATGAATATGAATAGGACAGATGTGACCTCTCTGAGAAGATGGTACTTAAGCTGACACAGAACTAATGTGAAGGAGCCAGCCATGAGGATAGCTGGCAGCTCTGCAGAGAGAGGTAGTAGAAGGATAACAGCTAGTGGTGTTGGGTTCATCGCCTACAGGTCAGAGAGGTTGTCTGGGTCGCCCTTGCTGAGAGATGGCTCAGCCCCTCCCACCCCCTCCACCTCCAACCAAACTTTTCCCTTGCCCCCCTACCCCGTTTAAAGGAGTCAGTGATTAGCTGGCCAGGACAGGAGGCGGGGCTTTAGGGATCCAATCCCAAGAAGCCTGGACCATTTATTGGCCCCTGTGAAAGATGAAAGGTGCAGAGGGAGGGCAAACGCAGGAAGGAGGAGAGGACAAATTCTGCCTTGTCTACTATCCTCATTTCCCCAGTGCTGGAGGAGAGGGGAATAAGCCCTCCCTGACCATTCAGTGATGTGAGTTTCAAAGTGCAATCAACAAAAACTTCTGTTGAGAGCCAGACAATAAGAATGGGTTTTGTCTTGGAATTTGTAGTCCAGTAGAAGAGATGTTAAAATAAGTCATCACGCAAATTGCTATATAATGACAATTGTGGTAAATGAGATGAAGGAGAAGGCTAGGGAGGGCAACCGGAGGAGGTCTGGGGTTTCCCTTCCAGGGGTGTGTTGGGGGGGAATCATGAGGGGACCAGAATTTAAGCTGAGTGGTTTCGCCTAAGACTGAGCAGGTGAAAGATGGAAGAGCACCGAGGCAGAAGGGACAGCGTGTGTTAGGGAGCTTAAAGCGAAGTTTTTGTGGCACAGATGCTGCAGGGCTGGTGTATTCAAGTTGGTGGGGGGAGGCAGTGGGCCGACTGAGAGGGGACAAGAATGGATCCCAGAAGTTCTGGAGAGTTTGGAAGCCAGCAGCCTGTTGTTCTGAGCCCGTGGCATGTTGGCCTCAGCTCTGGTAAATACAGCACCCCCCCCAAAGTGCCTGCATGAGACCGCTCCATCAGTCTGCTCCGAGGTCTGGCGAGGGCCTCTCACTGCCTCAGGCACTCCAGAGGAGTCTCATACCGTTCTCTGAGAGAAGCCTTATAATCTGAAAATCGGAGGAGACCTCCATCTCCCGGGTTCCCCAGCATTTGGCTCTGACGTCCCAAGCACCGGGATGAGGGTGAAGTTCCTCAGGTGGCCGCTGGGGGCAGGGCAGCCCAGGCTCTGGTTTTGTGAGCTTAGTACCTGGCTTTGCTGCCTGGTACCTGGCGGTAGGCAGGTGACTCTCTCAAGGACCCATCATTCTTGCCTGCCCCTCACACCTGGAAACCACAGGATATGTGCATCTGGAGCTTTTATGGTTCCTCAAGGCACTTCATCCGCAGATTAGGATGATAGGGCTCCGTCTTGATTTTCAGGCCTGAATGGGGAGGGGGCGAATGTCGACACGGTTCTTTGCAAACCCCTGGAAGCAAGGCTGGGGTGGAAAGGAAAATGACTCCTGGCAAACTCGGCCTCTGTCCCGGCCTCCACCCGGGGCTGGGCTGCCAAGAAGGGCCTCTCCACCCTTACTCAGCCACTTTGCATTTGGGGGAGGGGGATGGGAGCCAGTTGTCATTGTCCCTGAACGCTGGCTGGCAGGAGGCCCAGGGAGGGGGCTTCCCAATGGGGAATCTGCAGCTGCCCGTCTTTAAGGTAAAATTACCGTAATTACCCCAATTACCAAATCCATCAAGAGCATTGGGCTGAGATCTGGAGAACAATCGTCCCTGATGGATCTGAGGAGTGTGAGTCACTGGGAAGGGGTGGGCAGCGGGGCACAAAGTATACAGGGAAGGGGGGGTGGGGCGGCAGCTGATGCTGAACCTGGCTCTTAGTGGGTGGGGGTGGGGAAATGCACAGAGGTCCTGATTAGCCGAGACCCCGCTTTCCTCTCTGGGTGAGATTTTTCTTCTGTATTGGAAAGAAAAAAAAAAGAAACTCAAAACAACAAAAAAAGCCATCTCTCTGGTTTCTCCTTTCACAGAACCCCATGGCTTGTGGTGACCTGACTTTGACCTTGTTTTACCAACACCCCCAACCCATTCCCACTCCCACTCCCGCTCAAAGTGAACAAGCCAAGAACTGTGGCTAGCACCTCCTAGGTCCTTGCTGTGAGCCAAGCCCTGTGCAAAGAGCTTTTGGAGCTTAGTCCTTCAACCTCAGGGAGCAGGTTCAGTCCCTGACAAATATGAGTGTCATTCATTTCCCCTCTGTCTGGACACTCCAAAGACCAGGCCCTGACCTGGTTTTTCTCTTTATCCTAATTCCATTTGGATCACAAAGAGATATTGGGTGGTTAAAGCCTGGCAACACCTGGATGTAAATTCTATAAACAAGGTTCTTAAGTTGTCTTCTAGGAAAACCCCCCAGACCTTCCGATAATGATTCCTACAGGTTGGAACCAGCTTCTCGAGAATGGATATGAGTAGAGCAGAGCGGTGCCTGTAATCCCAGCATTTAGGAGGCTGAGGCAGGAGGATCATGAGTTCAAGGCCAGCCAGGGCTACCTAGTGCCATAGTGAGACCCTATCTCAAAAATAAGCAAATAAATAAAAAGAATATGGATATGAGCAGAAGAAACCAGTTAGTCTGGTCAATGATGGCACAAGCTTAGAATCCCCCATGCAGAATATAACACTCTCCAAAAGAAACATGTACTCTGTGAAGAGGCATGCCATCCAATCAACAAGCAGCTTTGCCCCTCCCTATAAATTGCCCCACTACCAAGTGATTGAGGAAGCTGATTTGAGCTCACAGCTCCTGGCCTTCTTTCTGGTCAGCCGTGCAACAAAGCAGTTTCTTTTTGCTAAAATCCATTGCAATAGGTGTTGGCCTCTATGTGTGCCTGGCAGTAAGCCTTTACTCCATATGATGACAATGTCTGAGGAAGGAAGGAAAATACAAGGCTGGCCAGTTAGGAGGTTTGCCAAGGAAACCTTAAACACCCTGTGCCCTCTTGTGCCCTCTTGTGCCTTCTATGTCCAACTTCCAGCCAAACACTGGTTCCTGGAGCTCCTAATGAGACTCCCTCAGCATGAAAGACTCTGCCAGGGCTCCTGGGGTCACCTTACTGGGACAAGCATCGCCCTGATCAGCCTGAGAAGAACTTGGTGCTGTGGGGTTTGAGACTACCTTATGCATCCAGGTATACTGTTGGCCACTTCTTAGCAAGTCCAGGAAAGTGATTAGCCAAGAATGTCTTTAGTATTTTGCCAGATCACTTACTAGTTTTTGTCTTCATTTCTATTAGAATCTCACCATATTTGAGGAACAGTAAAAATATTCAGGGTCTTCACCCAGTCTATTTGGATTTCTATCCAAAGGAAATAATCACTAGTGGGGGGAAGGCCTTATCACGAGGCTAGTCCTTACAGCACTGCAAATTTAGCTGGCTTCATACCTTAACCTTGAGGAGGGTCCAGACTTCCAGGCCCTTTGTACTCCATCCTCAGGAGGAGTGATATCTGCAGAACCCTGATACCTCCCTTGGCTAAAGTACACTGAGACTGGAGTCAGGAGGCAGGTCTGGGCTTCCACAGAGGGCACTGGGCCAAAGCCCCCATGAATTCTGAAACTTGACCTTGACCTGGTTTGCCCTTTGTGCCTATGTCTCCAAGGTGACTTTGCAGGGCTTATAGGTGCTGATCAAAGATATAAGACCTTGGGGCCCAGGGCAAATAGCCTCCTAACTCATAATTGACTAATGTGATTAACATGCCCTGCTTCCTCCTACCAGGCAGGGAACCCAGCTCCAGCTGTGGCCGGCAGGACTCCCAGGTCACCAGCCCTACTCTGCTGGCTTTTAAGTAAGTGTTTGGTTTGTACTGCTTCTCTGTCCCATTCAGTTGGGGCTCAGGCCTACAGGCTGGCAGATCAAGATTAGTTCTTAGCAAATCCACAGAGCCTTAGTTAGGCAAGTTGTTGGGTGTTGCTCTCAGTAACTTCAGAGGAGTGAATAAATTGTGCTGGGACTGGCATAAGAGAACACCATAGGTGCAAGGGATTAATTAATGGAAATTTCCTTCTTCACAATTCTGGAGGCTTGAAGTCCAAGGTCAAGGTGCTAGCAGGTTTGCTTTCTCCTGGGGCCTCTCTGCTTGGCTTCTCACTATGTCATCATTGTAGGGAAAAATTGAGAGGAAATCGGCAAAAACTCCTAAACTGGGAAAACGGCTTTTGAATATCTGGTTTGTAAATTAGAAATCTAGGGGAAATGAAAGTAACTTGGTTGCACATTTGTACAAAGCCCTTCCTGATTGGACAATTGGACTGAAAGCTGATTGGCTCAGTCCATTCTGTGGGCGAGCTATATAAGGAGCTGTGCTGCGGCAGCTCAACCTTTTTCGCCTTTTCGCCTGGGGCCACCGGACCACTGGACCACCGATGAGGAAACAGCTTTCCCTCTCTTCTCCCCTGGACCTTTGGTGAGGAAAGAATGCTCTCCCATTGCAACCATCAACAAGGAAAGAACCCGCTCTCTGTCTGATCACCGACAAAGCAACAGCTGTCTCCTCATGACCACTGAGACCACCAACACAGGTGTTTGCCCCTGGAAGGCAAAAGCGCCTGAGGCTTTTCCTTTCTCCTATCTCTGCTGGCGTCCCGAGGGCCGCAGGAGTCCTCACCCCTCACCCGAGGGTCCCCAGTGAATTGTGTTTAGTATCTGTGTGCGCAGCAGCACCGCCGGTCTGAACCTCCAGGCCGGACTGGGAGGCTTGAGCCCCACAATCATCCCTTCCTCCCTCCCTCCTTTGTTTCTCTTCCCTCCTCCTTTCCTTTCCTCCTTCCTTCTTTCCCTCCCTCCTTTCCTTCCTTCCTTCCTTTTTCCTTTCCTTTCCCTCCTCATTCTTTCTCCTTTTTCTCTCCTTTTCTTTCTTTCTTTCTTTCTTTCTTTCCTCTTTCTTTCTTTCTTTCTTTCTTTCTTTCTTTCTTTCTTTCTTTCTTCATTCCTCCCAGTGCTGGGGATCAAACCCAGGTCCTTGCACATGTTAGGTGAATGCTCTTCTTGACATGGCATTTACTCTGTGCCCAAGCATCCCTGGTGTCTCCTCCTCCTCTTATGAGGACACCAGTCCTATGGATTAAGGCCCCCATCCTATGATTCATTTAACATTAATTACCCCTCAGAAGACTCCCCCTCCAAATACAGTGAGCTTGGGGGTTAAGGTTTCAACCTACAAGTTTTGGGCAGACAAAGGCCAGTGTATAATAACTAATCAGCAATTAGAAGGAACAAGCCAGTGATGAGCAAGAGAAGTCAGGCACAAAACACAGACACTTAATGCTTGCATTCATGTGAAATATTAGAAAAGTCAAAATGAATCCACCGACAGAAAGTGCAATGGTGGTTCTGTTGGGCTGGGGGTGGGGGTGGATCCATGGCACAACCCATGGGAGGATTGACAGAAAGGAGTACATTTTCTAGGAGCAACAAAAATGTCTTATTTGTAGTTGGTAGTGGCAGTTATGTGTACATTTGTCAAACTCATGAAAGTGCACCCTGAAAACAGGTGTGTTTTGTTATTTGGAAGTTATACCTCCACAAGATGAAAATGTAAAGCACTGCCTCCAAGGATTAAGAATAAGGTTCAAGTTAGGTTGTTAGGAGTAAATGAGTAAAGGTCTGCAGAGCGCTTAGCTTGGAGCCTGCCATAGTGTTAAGTGCACAAGGAGCTGGTAACCATAGTAACCTGAAAACAAGATTTCTGTTCACTAAGTGGGGCAAGAAAGGGAAACAAAAAGAATTCACAAGGGGGTAGGGGGCTGCTTCTGACCCAGAGCAAACAGGCAGGGACTGTGAACTTGGCCTCTGGGTCCTTGGAGGGCTTTCTCTTGGCCCTTAGGAGGATTCCCCCACCACCTGTCAGCATCTTCTGGGCCCTGGGAATAGCCACTTGCAACTTAGGCCCTGTCAGCCCCGATTCTGGTTTCTTGCATGTGTTTATTCACTGAACATGCACCTGGACCACCACCCAGCAGGACAGAAGACGACAACCACTCTTCTGCTTCCTGGGTGTATCATATGCACTGGATGCTGGGCTCAGGGCTTGACATTTTGTATTGAAACAAGTGAAAGAACCACCCATAGAATTGGTAGTTTACCATGGTTCAGTTTAATACATGATCTCTTTCACCTTTATGACAAGATTGCAGAGTCAACATTATTCCTATTTTATGGCCAAGAAGACTGATGTTCAGAAAGGTGAAGTGAGTGGCCCAAGGTTGCACAGCTGTTAAGTGGCTGGATTTGAACTCAGGTCTTGTTACCAGTGCCCCCAGCCGTAAGGCCTGGCTCTAAACACTTGTCCACCTGGAGAGAAAATGACATATTTACATATGTAAATGGAACAGTGAATTTATTTACAGTTTTGGCCAAAACTGGAGAGAAGTTCTTATTCTATCTCTGCCTTGCTCTTAGCAGTATTACAACTTATAGGAAAGATGAAACAAAAGTCAGGAAATAGGCGTGTATAGACTCAGCTGGGTCCCAGTTTCTGGAGATGGCCTTTCTCCTGGGAGATGAGTCTTTCTCCCTGCACCAGGGCTCTTGAGGTAGGCTATTTTCACTCCCAGTATGGTATTTCCTGCAGAGATCTTAATTCTTGGGCCTCTTTATAGTTCGACTCTGCAACTCATACATGACACAGTCCTTGTCTTCCAGGAGTCCCAGTCTTGTGGGAGGCATAGGCACCTTAAACATGTCCCCCACTCACCCACTCACCTCCTGGATCCTCAGAGAGGCCGCCCTCTGCCTTCAGACACTGATCTGACCTCAGCCTTCCCAGGATGCCAAGGCCCTGCAGCCCTGCCATGGCTCGCTGTCCCCAGGGACATCCTGCTCTCTGGGCTGCTTCTCGTTGCGCCTCAGGGAGCCTGTTGCAGGCCAGTGCCGGCTGGGGCCTGGTCGGGCTGCACTTGTGCTTCTCTGCTGCCCCAGGAGCTGGCCCCATTCTGCCCATCTTATTCCAGGCCCAGGGCAGCCTCTCCAGTTCAGGTTTGTTTTTAATTTGCAACTCATTCATTTGCAGATCAAAGGAGACAGAAACACCCTGAATCCAAGGGACCCTCAGGAAGCCTCCTCTTCACTTCATAGCAAGATCAGCCCTTGGTAGGAGGCGAGGGACCCCCATTGGCTGCTCTTTGTGAATCCAGGGAAGGGGGCTGGGACCTGGCTCTAGGCAGCTTCTCCATCCTGGGGCCTGAGGTTGGCAGGGTGTTGAGGTCCAGCCGATGGGAAGCTGCATCAGCCCCTCCTCCAGAGCCTGAGCAGGACAAGGACAGTTAATTCCTCTGGTGTTATCAGCTGGGCACAGGCGCTGGTTGCATAGCAACCCAGATTGCTCTCTGTCTCCAGTGCTAAAAAAAAAAAAAAAAAAAATCAGCATTTTCTCCAACTCTCTGACAATGAGATAGAGATGGGCCTGGGTCAGCCCAGGCTCCCTGTGTGGTTCTTTTGCAGGAGGCGCCCTACCCACTCACCAGTGAGGTCCCCTCTCTTAGACTCTTCATCTCCCTCTCTCCTCTCCCATGCCAGGCTGGAGGCAGGAATTCACCCATCACTCTGAGAGCACAGCACAGTGCAGAGTGTGCAGTGTTTACCAGGGGAGGTGGGGTAGCCCTGAAATCTGGGTGGCGGGGCATAAAGTGGGCAACCTCAGTCCATCCCAGCAATGGAATTGATTTATTCATTCGTTAAGGAATAGTTATTGAAGCCAGGTGCAGTAGCACATGCCTTTAATCTCAGTGACTCTGGAGGAAGAGTCAGGAGGATTGCAAATTCTAGGCCAGAAGCAGCCTGTGTAATTTAGCAAGACCTTGTCTCAAAATACAAAGTTAAAATGGGCTGGGGATATGGCTCAGTAGTTGAGCCCTTGCAAAATATGTACAAGGCCCTGGGTTCAACTGAGCCCTGCCAGTATTGAAAAGAAAAAAAAAGAAAGAAAGAAAGAGAAAGGAAAGGAAGAAAAGAAAAAAAAATAAAGAAAAGAAAAGAAAAAGTCACCATAACCCTAACTCTCCAATTTGATTGGCTAAAGATGACAGCAAATCTTTGTCAATCCTCCCATCAAGAGGAAAAGTCTTTCCCTTCCTATTAAATCAGGACTGGCTCTGTGGCCTGCCTGGCCTGCAGAGTGTGATAGTAGTGACACTGTAACTCAGTCTGTGAGATGGAGACCTAAGATGTCAGAGGTGTCTGCCTTTGCTTTTGAGATGTTCCTTGTAACCCAACCGCCAAGAGACCACACAGCACAGGGAACCGCCCTCCTTGAGTCTGTATCCTCGAGAGCAAGGCCACATGATGCCATGTGAAGGAGAAGCCTCTGGCTGAACCCTAGCCAAATCCTTAACCCACAGAATCGTGAAGAAGTCAGATATGCTTAGTCTCGACACTTGCTTGCTCTTGCTCTCCTCTGTCTCTTCCTCCTTCTCTCTCTGGTTTTTTTCTTTTTTCTTTTCTTTTTCTTGGCAGTCCTAAGGATTAAACCCAGGGCGTTGTGCCTGCTAAGCTGCACCCCAGCCCAAGAATATTCTCTCTTTGTGTCAGTAGGGCTTAGACTAGCTTTTTGGGCAACAATAGGTAACAAAGACACCAGGAGTACCTCCTTTTCCATTCCTCAGCCCTCAAATCTCAACAAATATAGTTTAACCTGATGTATGCCATACCCTGTGCTGAGCTCCAAAGTAAAATGCCACCCAAGAGAGCTGACCAAACTGCTGGGGCGCTTTGCCAAGGCCACTTCAGTTCCTGATCATACCCTTTTGAGTTCAAGTCCCCAGTCTGCCTATTGGGAAAGAGGTGCCTGGACCACAGTGGGGAAAGTTTTGAGCTCCTGGGTGAAGAGGGGTGATGATAAATGATGCATGCTGAGGGTAAGGCAAGGGGAGTAGAGGCACGTGTGGCAGGCATGTGCCTCCATGCCCACCGTCTTCTGGATCTGTGAATGGCTGGTCTGGGCCTGATTGGGTGTGGAGGGGCGGGAAGGCAGTTTGCTCAGGAGGGTTTCCTGGGGCTGGGCAGCCAAGACCCCAAGCATGCGTTCCTATGTTGTGACACAGAGGTACAAGCAGGGCAGCTGCAGAGGGTTGGTTTTTGGTTTCCTCTTTGTTTTAGATGTTTCCTAGTCACTCCAGTTCAGAGTTCCAGTGTCTCCCTGGGTCCCAGGGTCAGGCTTTCATCTGCCTTTTTGTTGGGGCTCCACCCCGCCCCATTCTGACTTAATTGGTCCTGGCTTGCAGCTGAGCGTCAGAACCATACAACTCACCAGGTAAATTCTAACATGCAACCCGCATAGAGAGATCAGCTGCCCAATCCCCGGAAACACACAGCTGAGGGAAGGAATATGTGGACCCTCAGCAAAGGGTCTAGGCTGCTGTACCTCCTGTAGGGAAAAATTGGGAGGAAATTGGCAAAAACTCC
Organism: Pedetes capensis; assembly: GCA_007922755.1. NCBI lineage: Eukaryota > Metazoa > Chordata > Mammalia > Rodentia > Pedetidae > Pedetes > Pedetes capensis. The sequence continues at coordinate 34,916 of VMDO01005423.1, read as the reverse complement.
CAAACTGGGAAAACGGCATTTGAATATCTGGTTTGTAAGTTAGAAATCTAGGGAAAATGAAAGTAACTTGGTTGCATGTTTGTACAAAACCCTTCCTGATTGGACAATTGGACTGAAAGCTGATTGGCTCAGGCCATTCCATGGGCGAGCTACATAAAGAGCTGCGCTGCGGCAGCTCAATTTTTGGCACGGCCTTTTTTGGCATGGCCTTTTGGCATCCCTTTCTGCGCCTTCTTGCCCGTTCCTGCCCGGACCACCGATTAGGAAGCACCTCTCCCACTGCTCTCCCCTGGACCTTTGGTGAGGAAAAAATGCTCTCCCATTGCAATCCTCAACAAGGAAAGGAACCTACTCTCCGTCTGATCACCGAGGAAGCAACAGCTGTCTCCTCCTGACCACCGAGACGAACAACACAGGTGTTTGCCCCTGGAAGGCAAAAGCGCCTGAGGCTTTTCCTTTCTCCCGTCTCCTCTGGGGTCCTGAGGGCCGCAGGAGTCTGCGACCCTCACCTGAGGGTCCCGAGTGAATTGTGTTTAGTATTTGTGTGCGTGGCGGTGCAGCCCGTCTGAACCTCCAGGCTGGAGTGGGAGATGCGTGCCCCACACCTCCAAATCACAACATAGGAATGCCCTCTTGGGGTCCTCCCTAAGCCCTTCTGAGCAAACTGCCTTCCAGCCCCCTCCACATCCAAGCAGGCCCAGACCAGCCAGTCACAGAGGCTAGGGGTAAACTGGGAGGAGGCTTCTGCTAAAATGTTGCTTTGTTTACCAGGGAAGTGTAGCCTGATTTGCAGCAGTTGCCCATTTCTGTGATGCCAATCCTTTCATCACCACCATTTTCAGGCCACCAATATGATATCTCTGAATGCAGGTTGGGGTGAGAGGCACAACTGGCTGGCTCTCTGCACCAGTAGGAGTGGCTCTGGCACACTACACCACCTGGGCAGCCACATGCCCAGCTAATGACAAGGCCAGGTGAGAAGTGCTTGAAGGACTTTGAGTGGGAGATACAAAGTATGGACCAGCAGCCTGGACATCACAAGAAAGTTGGCTAGACATGAAGAACCTCAGGTTCCCCCAGACCTACTTTGTCAGAGTATGGACTTCAACCAGATCTGCAGGTGACTCTTGAGCACGCTCAAGTTTCAGAAGCACAGCTTCAGTAAGAGGAGTTTCAAACAAACTCAAACAGAGATGAAAAAACAAGAGATGAAAAAGCCCAGAAGGGTCAGAGAGGACTTCCTAGGAGGAGTGGCACCAGGACTGGGTTTCAAAGGATGAGTCAGAATTTTCTAAGCAGATTAGAGATAAGGATGGGGAAGGGAATGGTTGGCAGAGGGACCAGCATAGGCAAATGCATGGGGTGCTGTATAGGTGTGATGCAAAGAGGGCATGGAGGGGAATGGGAGAAGAGGAGGCTGGGGAACTGGGTTCTCAAAGGTGGTCACCAGACAACCAGCAGTTACAACTTGGTGAGTTACTAAACTGCAAATTGTCAGGCCCCACCCCAAATCTACTGAATCAGACACTGAAGGTGGGACCAGAATCTGTATTTCAGCAACTCCTTTGGAAACTTATGGTGCACACTCAAGCCTGAGCACCACTGATCCAAAAGGAGTGTGAGGAGGGAGGCGTGGAGAGTCCCGGGTGTGATCCAGAGGCACTGGGGGCTCAGGCCCAGGGCCCCCCCTTGAGGACTCAGAAGTCCCCCTTCCTGGGGATGCAGGAAGAGGAGCTCACTGGAGGGGGCAGGTGCCTTTTCCTCGGGCTATTTCAGCCCCACCTGATGCTAATGTCTGCTCTTGTCTCTCCCACTCAGGGACACTATGCCATGGATCATAGCATCTGTTGCAAGGACATTATCACAGGCAGTTGTGACCAGTTCCCTCATTCATATGCCCATGTTGCGTCAGAGTGTCTGAGGGACACACAGCTCACTGCAGGACTGTGACTAAGGAGTGGGTGCCGCCCATCGCCCATGGAGGTGCTCTGACAGCCCACCACCCCATCCCTCTACCCTTTGCCATCTAAACTCATACTCCTGAACTTGGAGACCTGCCTCCTCTTCCCTGAAGCTCTCTCTCCCAGCCACTTCCCCACCATTGTGACCCACAGCCCCCTTGGCCATCCTTGCAGAAGTGCAGTTCAGGCTCTTCTGCAATTGCTTAACTGTCTCTTCATCCATTACAAGGCTAAGACCTTTTGCATTTTAGTGTGAGATCCCCAGCACACAGCCCAATGTCACTCCCCTTCCAGGGCCTGCTCTGATAGAGCACTTCTGGTGTGCAAGCATCATGTCAAGGGATTTCCTGGCTTCATGTCATTTAAACCTGACAACTGCTCTATGAGATGGGTACTATTGTTTTCATCCCATTTTACAAATGAGGAGACTGAGGCACAGGAAGCAAAAAAACATTGCCCAGAGCCACATGGCTGGGCAGCCAGCCACAGGCAGTCAGTGTCCAACAGATAAAAACATATTTTGTTGTGACTGTTGTCTTGTTGTTCTAGGGAGGGAGAGAAAAGCGAGCCATGTTCCTTAGCAACTTCACGGTTTCCGGTTTGCTCTCTGTTCAATTGAGAAAAGATCTGGCAGAGTTGAGTCTTATGTAAGACCAGGGGTTGCTTCACTCTGAGCAGCCAATATCTTGGTGGCTACTCAGCCAAGGCTCAGGAATCTTGTGGGAGAGGAACAGTCCCTGTGGGCCCGGGGCTGGCGATGTCTTTCAACACCCTCTACTCTGCTGCTGTAGCTATTAGCGAGGCAAATTAGCATCATAATTGCCTTTTAACTATTCATAGCTGTGAAAGAGAGCAGGCTGGCCCCGCCTCCCTATCTTCCTAGCCTGGAAAGCTTCACTGGCCGCCCTTCCTGGCCTGGGGCAGCCCCTGCCCACAACCCCTGCCCACTCTCTCCTAAGAAGCAGCTCATTTCTGCACCTGTTTCTCCATCCCTCACGTGAAGGTGACAATCCAAGCTCAAAGACTTATTGTGATGCCCATAGATTACCTCTACACAGCTCCTGGCACATTGTAGGTGATGACAGCAATTATGAATGTCTATCCTTCTGTTTGGAGACTCTGGGAGGGCGAAGATACACAAGTCAGAGGCACAGCCAGTGTCGGTCTCATCCCAGCACATCAGTCCTTACATTTACCTTTCCCTTATCCTTCCCTCCAGGTGCAAGGAACCATAACGGGCAGTGGTGGAAAACACAAATAAGCTCAGATTAATATGAGGTTTAAATGAACTAATATATTGATAGTGACCAGCCCAGGGCATGGCACAGGGTAAGTGCTCAGTAGGCAATTTTTATCATTATTACTGTCCCTATTATTATTTAGGTTGGAAGGTCAGCCCTTCCTGACTTCACCTAATACAGCACTTCCAGACTAGGATTTTAAATCCCCCACACAATTTAGTATGCATGCAGCATACCACTGTGGCATTAGATCCTGATCCCCATAAGATGTCAGAAGCTAAGTAGGATCAGGACTGGTTAGTTTAGTACTTGGATGGGAGACCACCTGGGAACACCATGTGCTATAGGCTTGGGAGAAGGACCCAGCAACCCACTCCCAAAAAACAATCAGCCATTGAAAACCCTATGAATACCAAAGAAGCACTGACAATAGTGTTTCACCTGTTGTATGTAGGATCATTATGAGTTGGACACCGACTCCACAGCACCTAACAACAACAACAATACAATTCAGTCACCGACTCCACAGCACCTAACAACAACAATACAATTCAGTGCTCTGTTCTGGTTTTCAACACATAAATTCTGCTGTGAGAAAGACATTCCTTCTGCAGGAGGAAGTGGAGGATGGGATGGGTCAGGAAGGGAGAACCTAAGACTTATCAGGCACTCTGCCAGGGACTTAGGCCCTGGGCTCAAGCCTTGGAGAAAAGAAAAGAGGAAAGGAAAGAGAAGGAAAAGAAAGAAGAGAGAGGAAGGAAAGGAGGGAAAGAAAGAAGGAAAGAAGAGAAACAAAGAAAAAGGTAGGAAGGAAAAAAAGGAGGAAAGGGAATAGGTAAAGGAAGGGAAGAGAAGGCACGAGACGGACAGCGGCCGCTGCTCTTCTGAAGTTCTGAGACATTGCAAGAGAAGGAATGAACAGGCTGACACTCAGGAGAATCCCCGAGGGACAGACTCCCCCTCCCTCGGGCTGGTCTGGGAGGGACTCGGAAGGAGTCAGTCCTGGGAAGAACAGGTCAGCAGCTTTCCAGGCAGAAGAGAACAGGAAAACGCCAGGCTTGCCAAGGAACAGAAAGGACAATGACCGCGGGCACCTTGAGGGGGCCATAATGGGATGGAGCGGTTCACAGTCTTAGCAACCACGGGGAGGAGTCGTCAGGGTTTCCTTCAACCCAGGCAGTCAGAAAGGACGGCCCAGCTCAGCGAGTGCCCTGGTGAGACACTGTCTATGTCCGGGAATAGGCCAGGCTGGGCTCCGTCTGGCAGGAGCCCGGGGCGGAGACGGACTTTATGTTCTAGAGCCTGTGGGGTCTGGCATGGCCGCGGCCCCCGTCTCCAGGTGGGGGCCCCTTAGCCATCTTCATACCTCCTCTCCCAGCTCCAAGAGCGGGAGGGCGCGCTATCGACGGCGCGGCGGGCATCCCGCCACTGTTTAATCGCGACGCTTTCATTTGTTTGGCAATCAGCAATTTTCTGCCCGGCTCCGCCGACCAGCAAATGCAAAGTGAGCTTTTCCTGGTTGGCCTGATGACCGCGGGGCATCAAGGACGTAGGCTGCGTGCGCTCTCTGGGGGCAGCGCCCCACAGGGCTTGGAGCCCTAGTGCCTGGCTCGGGACCCTCCGTCTGCTGCCGGCCTGCTCGGAGGCTGCCGCGCAGGTGCAGCGCGTGAGGCTGAGGCCGAGGCCGCGGGGAGGACGAGGCGCACGGCGGGTGTGGAGCTCCCAGCTGCGGCTCATTGCCGCGCCTTTGTTCTTCCATGCTTCGGGCTACGAAAGTCAACAGTCGCTGGTGTGCCCTCCCTTTTCCAGTGCCTTCCCCTGCCCAGGGTGAGGGATGGAGAGTTAGGAGCTGAATTGTGACTCCCAGCCCAGAGCTCGCCCGCGGCATGGACTCCTTCATTAGGTGTGGACACCCACTTAAGAGCCAGGGAGGATTTTCAGGGCGCCCTCAACCCCAACCTGTGTGTGTGGGGGGGCGGTATCCAAGAAGGCCTCCAGCCAAGGATGGAGTACGGTTAGATCTTGGAGGGGCTTGAATTCCAGGCAGGGCACCTGGCACCTTACTTGAGGGCAGAAGGATTCGCGCAGACACTGGAGATGGAGGTGAGTGGAGATGCTTGGTCACATTTTTGTTCTGAAAAGATCCCTCTGGCTTTTGGGGGGTCAGGCTGAGGGTGAGACTAGAGGCCAGGGGACCTGTAGGCCAGTGCTGAGGACCAGGTAGGACAGGACAGTGACCTAGGTGGGATGGTTAGAGGGCAGGGAAGAGTCTCAGAGCTATTTAGGAAATGAGACCTCCAGAGCCCATGGCTGGTTAGGTAGAGGGGTGAGTGGGGGAATGGGCTAAGCAGATGTTGGGCAGATGCCCTCTGGGGGCACCTTCTTCCATCTGCAGTTGATTTTCCACACCCAAAGCTCTTATTTCCTCCAGGCCCTTGCTCCTCAGTCTCCTCTGAGAGGCCTTGGCTGACCACCTTTGTTAAGATCACCTGCCCCCATCTTTCCCCCTGTATGCCTTTCTTCCTAGCACTGACCACCGGCAAAACTGCATTTGGACCTTTCTGTTGGTTTTGGTTTGTCTCCTCCACTAGACTGTGAGCTCTTTGAGGACAAGAGCTTGGTTCTGTTCTCCACAGCATCCCTGGGACCTGGAGCAGCATTGGCAGTGTCTGTCAAGTGAATGAATGAAGGAATGAATGAGTGAGGCAGTGCAGGAGTAGGCCTTGCTGCTTTACTAACACATCCTAGGCTCAGCCCTCGATAGCACTTTGTTCAGAACATGCGTGAATGAATGGTTCTTTTGAAACCATGTAGATAAAAATCTAGAGTCTGAATATGAGAAGAGATACCATCTGGATAATAGGTCACTAATAGCCAGAGTTTATTGGGCGCCTTTTTCCCTCCATGGCTGGGCTACCTGCTGCAAATAGGTTATTTCCTTTAGTCCTCATATCAACACATGATGTAAAGACTCATTACACTGATGAAGAAACTGAAGCCCAGAGAGATAGAATAATGTGCCCAAATCCATGCAATTACAACATGGCAGGGCCAGAATCCCAACCAAGAAGTTGGCTCTACAAGCTGCATTATTACCAAGACCCAGCGCAGTATGTGAGTCCTGTGGCTTGATTAAGAAAGTCAAAGCCATGTTTACACCCTCCACAATCCTCCTCCTGGCTAAGATGATGCCTTCCCATGGACTCAGAGGCCACATGTGCCATCCAGTCCCAGAAAGGCAGCAGAGGTTCAAAGTGAACACAGGTTGGCACCAAGTCAGCCTACCTGGCCTTTGCCATGGGAACATGACTACTCTCTCTGTGTTAAACACTTAATCTTTGCAGCAAAATCAGCAAGGACCCCACTGTTGTTATTATCCCCATTTTCCAGATGGAGAAAGTGAGGCAGAGTGAAGTTAACCAGCTTACCTAAGGCCACACAGTGATTACATGAGACAGGCATGCTGGGTCCAGATCCCAGTGTCCATGTTTCTTGGCACTGCCCATAGCAGGAGGCTAGGGTGGCCAGGGAAGCCCAGGATGACTGTCCTCTGTGTCAGGCAGTGGCCACCATCCTGCCTCTGCCCAGTGAGGGGGCAGCCCCTGGGAACATCATCAGCCCAGCCAAGGCTGAAGTGAGATAGTGATCTTCATCTCCCAGCTCCTGTTACTGAATACATCCTGTATTCAGTCACCCACATATTCACTTCTTCTAATCATTCTCAGCTCTGCTGTGATAAAGCCATATTTATATTGCCGAGAACGTGCATTTCATTTGAATTAACTCGGCTGGAGTTGATCAGTTTATGTGGGAGAATCAGGCTGATAAAGGAAGGCATGTGTTAATGGCTCCTTCCTTTGAACCCATTGTTCTCTGGGATGCTCTTATGAGGATCTCCTTTGAGTGTGTGTGACAGTCTGCATACCCATTCTAGAACTCTGGGATACTTTGTTGTTGTTGTTAGGTGCTGGCAAGTTGTGTCTGACTCATAGTGCCCCTCAAAGGGTTTTCAGTGGCTGATTGTTTTGAGATTTCCTGGAGAGTGGATTGCCACCCCCTTCTCCCATGTTGTTGTCAGGTGCCTGAATATAGGAAGAGTTCCAGGTTCAATTCCCAGCATGGCAAAAATGGGAGAAGAACGTGGCAATCCACTCCCCAGGCAATCCTGAAACAATCAGCCATTGAAAACCCTATGAGAGTCCCTATGAGTTGGAGATGACTCCACGGCACCTAACAATTGGGCCTCCCTTAGGGAAAGGATGACAGGGACTCTGCTGTGATCCCCCATCAGGCAGTGGTTGCCTGACCTCTGCAGAGGGGTGCCCTGGGAGGGGAGATACTTCACTTTCATGTAGATGGATTCTGAAAGACTCTAGTCCAGCGGAAGGCCATCAGCACTTCCCTATATGGTGCACTAGTAAAGAAAAACTGACTGGCTTTGATGCTTCCAAGCCCTCCAGCTGAGACAGAAGGGGAGGGAGACATTGCCAATCCACAGTGTACTAGTCCGCTGTCATTGCTGTAGCAGAAAAACCAAACCAAACTTACGGAGAAAAAGGTTTATTGGAAGCACACAGAGGATCAGTGCATAATGGTGACAAGGGCAGAATCTGAGCAGGCAGCCAAGTCCATGACTAATTACCTCACAGCATGCTTCCTTGCAGAAGACAAAGAGACTCCAGGAATAGTAGGACTGGGCAAAAATCCTCCAATCCCCCGGGACCACTTCTGCAAATCTGAGTCCTCCCTCCCTAAGTTCCAGGACCTCCACACACAGCACTACCAGTATTAAAGCAGATGACCTTTGGCGGACATTTTATATGCAAACCACCTCACAGAGGTTGCCCTGTGAGCACCTTTCCTGGAAACTCTTTCATGATCGTGGTTTTCATTGCTATGTGCCCAGCGCCTATCCATTGGAGGCACTCAAGACACATTTGGTGGATGAAAGAATGGACAGAGTGAAGAGGGCTGGGCACTAACACTAGCTCTCCACCTGGGCAAAGCAGAGAAGGTGCCACTGGGAAGGACAGACCCAGCGAAGGTCCCTCAGCCAGTGTTTCTGTGCCCACGAATGGCACTTGGTTCAGAAGTTCCTATGCTCAGGGATGATGAGTTTGGCCATGAGCATTTCAGCAGCAACCCATGTGACTTTTTCTGACTGAAGCCTCATGACTTTCCTTTGGCTGCAGGGATGGAGGGGGCAGTGAGGAGACTCCATTATGACTAGATGCATTTCCTTGGCAGGCTGGATGGGGAGCTGAAACTGACCATGTTGATCTAAGAAATTGAGTGAGTGATGTGATGATCCTGACTTCCAAGTTGTGTTAATCCAACTCATCTCAGGGGCAGTAAACAGGGATACATAAGTGCTCCTGGTCCTGAGAGAACTGATTTTAAGTTCCTCCGCTTGTCATGCTGATTGTTTTGTTGTAAGAGTCAGATTTTCCCAACCTGTGGTGCAGTGGACAATTGCAGAGGGAAGAGAGACATCTAAAGCAGCCAGCCTGGGCCAGGGCTGCCATGTCCCTAACATCCATTGGCCCAGTCTTCCTTGGCATGCATCCTCATCTTCTCTCCAGTGACCTCCTTTCTCCTCCTTCCAAGGAGAGACTTCAGCCTGGCATACCCCAGGGTAGGCGATGGCCATCAGGTATGTGATTCTGCGTGTGTTTCCAGGCCCACTTACATGGATGTCATCTGTACATTTGTGTGTGTGCACTGTGTGTGTGGGAATGTGTATATGCATGCATCTGTGTGTCCTGTTATTGATGTGCCCTGGCATGTGCATATGTAGATTAGCCTCTGGGCACAAGTTTGTGTGTGTGTCTGCACATGTCTGTACTGTCAGATATGTGTGCCACCATCCTCCAAAGGGCTATGGAAAGTAGGAATTAAAACAACTAGTTCCGAAGCCAGACTACCTGGCTTCTGAATCATATCTCTTGTCACTTACTAGCAATATGACTTTGGTAAGCCTCAGTGTTTGCATGTGTAAAAGAAGGATAATGGTAAGAATGAAATGATGTAATGCTGCATCTATAATGTTCAGCATTGTGCCTTGTTGTTGTTGTTAGGCACCATCGAGTCGGTGTCCAACTCATAGTGACCTTATGCACAACAGACAAAACACTATTGTTGTGCTTCTTTTCTATTCATAGGGTTTTCAATGGCAGATTGTTTTTTTGTTTTGGTTTGGTTTTGGTTTTTTTGTTTGTTTTTGCTTTTGAGTAGGTTGTCAGGTCCTTCTCCCAAGTCTACAGCACCTGGTATTCCCAGGCCGTCTCCCATCCAGGTACTAACCAAGTCTGACCTTGCTTAACTTCTGAGATCTAGCAGGATCGGATGCCAGAGTGGTACGGCTGCAGGCCAGCATTGTGCCTTAGTACTTAGTAATGATTCATTTAAATAACATTTATCAATCCAAGTCTCTTCAACACCTAAAGAGTAATCCCAATGTCCTACTTGGTAGCCAGTGTCCTAATTGCTTCCCCTGGAGTCATATGAAATTATTCTCTCCCCAACTTTCTCTTATAGTCTGGTCATCATAACCACTTGCTGGTCCCCATGGCTCCTGAACGTCTCCTTGTTGTTTCCTACCTTTGCTATTATGCTGCTTCCTCCTCCTAAAATGTTCTTCTCCACACTGCCCACCTGAAAAACACTTATTCATCTTCCAGACACATCTTTTTTTCATCGCCTCCTCCATTAAACCCATACTTACCATGTGATCTTCCAGACTCACCTGATCTGCCACCTGATTGCTGTTGTGTGAATTATCCAGGAAAGACCCCTGAAAGAATCACCCAGTCCATCTACAGGAGAATGAGAAATAATAAATCATTATCATTTTAAGCCCCTAAGCTTCATAGGTAGTTTGTTCTGCAGCCATACATAACTAACACAAGTTCTTTGAGAATAGTAACAACTGGCTTCAATTCATCTTCATCTTGTCATGTAGAGGATATATGGAGACCTCCTTAGAACCATTGGCAAAGCCAAGAGAGAGTGAATACCCCTGATTATTTCCATTTCAGACTATAGCTTAGGTAAATGAAGGGCCTCCCCTAAATCTTCAATGGAAAAAACCTAGTAGGAATGAGAACTGTATCAGTGTGCCTACCAAGAACCCATCAATGGCCAGCACAATGAGCTGTCCAGGGTGCTGACTCTTCTGTTCTAGGGTAACTGAAGGCCATTTCTGTAGAGGGCCCTTCTGCTCCAAGGTCCTCCTATTCAACCCCTACCCTAGGCACCTGAGAGAGCCAGCCCTAAGGTGGGAATTAAGTGCTTGACAATATCTGCTGAAATTGAATCAAAGTAGAACGCTTGCACCTTCACCCTTCCTTCTCTTCCACCCTCCCTCTCAGGAACCATCTGACCATTATAATAAAAATCTAGCTTTATGTAAATACCCTATCCTCCAAGTAATAAATGCCATTATCTCAGCCTTCCTGAGCAACCGCAGGCTTTTAAACATCCATTTGAAGATCTTTGAAAGCTCTCTTGAGGCTCTTGCTCATAATTCACTAAGTGGGAGTTGGTAATAACTGTGTTAAATGCCCAGGACCAGCAATTCATTGGGACTGTGTCTGTTTGTGTGTTGTTAGTGTTGGTGGGGTGCTGGGAAGAGATGCTCCTCCTTCCGTGCTGATCAGTTACTTATTTTTCAGAGTCCCTCTGGGGGCTCACAGTCCTTTGATGAGCTACTAATGAAAAGAGCCAGGTCTGACAATTAATTTCCCCAGAGTTATTATTTGTTGTTTTGACAACAATTCTCTGAAAAGCTCTAATACCCATGTGGCCTCCCAATGGTTGAAGAGAGCCATGGGTTGAGGGAGAAAATGGATTTCACCTATTTATTCAACAGTAATAGATTGAGCACTTACTGTGTACAAGAGACACTATACCAGGTACACTCTCTGCCTTCAGGGAGCCTCCCGTCTTGTGGGGGGGGGCATTATGTGGAAGTATAGGGAGTAACAATGCAGTGTGATACCTGCTATTGAGGGACTGGGGGAGGGGCTATGGGAGTCAGAGGGTGGCGAATAACCCAGATTCCATGTTTTTTTCTTTTTGCAGTACTTGGGGGTTGAACCCAAGGCTTAGCACATACTTTGCAGTGTTCTACCACCGAGCTGCTCCCCCAGCCCATTTATTTATTTATTTTGAGTCAGGTCTGGCTGAGTTACACAGGCTGCCTCTGACCTCAAACTCACAATCCTCCTGCCTTCTTCTCCCAAGTCATTGAGATTACAGGTGTATGCCTTTGTGCTCAGCCCCAGGCTACTTTTATTTATTCATATTTATTTATTTTTGTCATGCTAGAGATCAAACCCAGGATCTTGTACTTGCTAGGCAAGCACTTTACCACTGAGTTACACCCCCAACTACAAATTAAAGGAGTCACAGAAGGTTTCTAGGAGGAGGAGTCCTTAATGATGATCTAGAGCTTGAAAGACAAATAAGAAAATAGGGAAAGGAACATTCTAGGAAGAAAAACTGGCCTTTTCAAACACTATGAAAGAGAGAAATCATCCATAAAATTCTGGCAAAACATTGGGGTAATAAGACTTTTTATTCACTGCTGGTGGGACTCTAAATGACTATTACCATCTTGGAAAGCAGTTGTCCGCTATCTTGTAAGACCCTGCGACTCAGCAATTCCATTTCTATATAGAGAATGTTGTGTGTACAACATTAGGAGACATACACACAATGATCATAGGAGCCTGGTTTTTAATAGCCAGTAACTGGAAAGACAATTACCTACCAAAGGTAGAACAATGTATTATGGTATAATCATACAATAGAGTACTATAGAGCAGTGAAAACTAATGAACCAGGCTACACAAGCAACATGGATAAGTCTTCTTTGTATTGACACTGACAAACACATATGGCATAGGTCCATTTATATTAAATTCAGGGCAGGCAAGGTTGAAATATTATTTGGAGGGGTAGGGATATAAATCAATGGTAGAGCACTTGCCTAACATGCACAAGGCCCTGGATTCAGTCCCCAGCACTGCAAAATAAAAATAAATGAAATGTTGTTTTTTGGATGCATACAAATGTGGTAAACCTATAAAAGAAAGTCAGGAAATGACCATAGAAGGCAGAATAGTGACTTTTTCTAGGGGGAGGAAGAGATCACGGCAAGAAAAGATCACATGGTGAGTTATAGGCAATGTTCTATTTGTTGATTTGAGTTTAGGTGTTTAGGGTGAATAGATGAACTGTACACATTTATATCCTTTAAAATTTTCTAGATTTGTGATGTATTTCTTAAAAAAAAAAAAAAAAAGCAGGAGGGGTGATTAGAAAATAATCCCAGGGTCTCTACTCTGGGCATGACCAAGAGAACCCTGGCTGGAGGTGACTCTCAGGAAGCCAGAATCCTGTTTGATTTTGGGGGCACTTATTACAATAGCAGAAGCTTCCTGGGACCTGAAGTCTTTTGGACTCCCCTTACATCATCTCCATGAGCTAAAATACGGCTTAGTCCCCAGAGAATCCCGGGTGGGCCCTAGTGTGAATTTCGTACGATTAGAAAGGAGCCAGGTGATGCTTGCAGAGGGACAGGGCCTTGCCTTGTCTTTTCACCTGCAAGTCTCTAAGGTAGACTAAGGTCTGGAGGTACAATCTGGTCACAAAATTCAACTTCAGGGGCCTGAGTCTCTCCCACGTGTGGTGTGAAGTGAATACATGAGAATGGGCATTGCCATGAAGAGGTGGTCTGGTTCTGGGTGATACCAAATCTTTGACCTAAGTGAACTTTGATTCAAGTTGGGGAAAGAAAATGAGTATCCCAAAGTAGTTGGAGCTGCAAGGGATCTAAGTGATCCCTTGAATACAGATCTTAATATTTTTGGCTTTTAATTAGGTCTCATGCATAATTGTGTGCTTATTGGAATGATACATTCTTTTGGAACAAGCCATACATTGTGGAAGTAAAGAAGGTAGTATTTCCCATATCCCATATAATTTCATTTTACAAGGGAACCAAAATTATTAGCCTGTATATTTTCTTCCACACATCACACCAAATTAATATAGATACATATAAACACAGCTTGGAGCTTTCTTCTTTTTCCTTTTCAAAAATGAGATCAGATTATACTCATTATTCTGTGATTTGACATTATAATATATCACAGACATCATTCAAGATCAGCCTTTCAGATCTAATAGATGATTTCCACAGTAGCCATGAAATATTCCTCAGTTTGGATGGAGCAGAATTTATTCAACCAGTCCCTTGTTGATTGACTTCTAAGTAATTTCCAGTTGTTTGCTACCAAAAAAAGTGTTCAATAAATGTCTGTTGCTTATATGCACATACCATGGTGCTCTTCTTTCTGTAGATTCCCAAAGCCAAATTGCTGAGTGAAAGAATGCACTTTTTTATTTTAATAAATCTTGACAGATTAATCTCCCCAAATGTTGCAGTCATTCACACTTTCATCAATGTTATAGGAAGTTCTTTTTTTCTCCACACCCTTTTAACACTGTTATCAATTCACAAAGTTCTCCCCACATTATCATGAGCAAATGAGCAAAGAAAAGAAAAACAGAAATACAAAACAACAAATTAAGCCAGGCATTGTGGTACAAAATTATAATCTCAGCACTCGAGAGGCCAAGGCAGGATGATTGTGAGCTTGAGGTCAGCCTAGGCTAAACAGCAAGTTCCAGGCTACATATTGGAATCCTGTCTCAAAAAAAATGGTGCCTGGAGTAGGCACTGTGTTGCAGACCTCTAATCCCAGCAACTCAGGAGACTGGGGATGGAGGATTATGAATTTGAGGCCATGGGCAGCCTGCACAACTTATCGAGACTTTGTCTCAAGAAATAAAAAAAAAAAAAAAAGAGGGCTGGGCTGGAGGTACAGCTCAGTAATTGAGCACTTACCTACCACACAGGAGGTTTTGGGTTCAATCCCCAAGTCCCAGGGGTAGAAGGAGGGAAGAAAAGAAGGAAGGAAAGAAAGAAGGAAGAAAGGGAGGAAGGAAATGAACTGGGATATAGTTCAGTGGTAGAACTCTTGCCTAGGATATGCAAGGCCCTGGGTTTGATACCCAGCACCACAAAATAAACCTTATGAAAATTTTATTGTTGTTCTAATTTGCACTTATCTGGTCAGTATTAAGGTTAATTATCTTCTCAAATGTTTGCTTATTGTTTGTATTTTTTTCTTCATGGAATACTCCTTATTCATATTACTTATCCATCTTTGTATCAAGTGGATTTTTTTTTATTATTGGTTTGCAGAAGATCTTTGCATATTAAGAGCCCTCACTTGTTGTCTATTGTAGGAGCCTTCATTTATGACTTAGAGAAGTGGTCACGCAGAGGGGAAATGAGTTTCCCAAGAACACCAGAATGTGTCAGAGCTAGTCAGGGTCCTATTTCTAGATACTCTGCACAAGTTTTCATCTTGGCTCCTTCCATGGCACAGATCTATGTGGTCAATTTTCTGGGAATTACTAATGCAAATTTTCTCTGAGCATAATGTAAAGGGGCTGGGATTTAGCTCAGTTGATAGAGCGCTGCGCTGCAGTCTCTGAGGTCCCAAGTTCAATTCCCAGCACTGCAAGAATGGGAGAAGGACCTAGCAATCTACTCCCAAAGCAATCCCGAAACAGTCAGCCATTGAAAACCCTATGAGAGTTGCTATGAGTCGGATACTGACTCGATGGCACCTAACGACAACACAACATAATGTAAAGATTTCTTTCATCAGAATCAGCTGGTGCTTTATTAAAATTCATATTCTGGGGTCAAATTCCAGACTATTGAATCAGAAACTCTAGAAGTGGAGTGAAGGAATCTGCATTCTAAGAGAGCTTTTAACGGTTTTTCTTGTATTCACTGAAATTGGAGAATTATTAGCCTAGAAGCCTAGAGTCCCCATGTAGGCACAAAAGACACTGTCTTTGAAGACATGGGCAGGGATTAATGGGAAAAGGGCACAGTGACTCCTACCACCCTCACCCTAAAGGCAAAATCATTGAAACAGAGCTATCACTGGGGACCTTTTCGCCTAATGCCTCCCTTAAGCCACAATCAAGCTTTTGTAGCAATAGGTGTGAATCTAATATATCACTTTCTTGCCAATATAAAGGTGTAAATGTCAACTTCTCTTCCTTTTTTTTTGTGAAGATTTGACAAAGCATTTAGAGAAACACCCATTTTAATCAACAAAGAAGGCAGAAAGATCACAGGGCAGCAAGTGTGCCATATCCTATCTGAGCTCTGGGTGGATTTGAAAATTGCACTTTTAATTAAAATTGGCATTTCTGATGCTTGGATTGTAGCTAGCCATTTTGCTGGGGAATTGCAGACTTTGAGGCAAACAATCGGAAAGGGAGGTTTAAGAGTGCAAACGGGAAGGCTTGTGTATGAACAGGAGTTCTTGTTTAAATAATGAAGTGGAGAAAAGATAATGTAAAAATGCCTCTCTGTTTAGTTAGGTTTCCTCCGGGACTAAGATAATTGCGGTTGAGCTGTCCAAGGTACTGACGGCTGGGCAAGAGCCTCTTGAAAGCATCTGCAGGGCACAGAGGTAAATGCCTGGTCTACAGTCCCCAGTCCAGTCAAGTTTAGTCTCCTTCATGGGTTTATTTCTGGCCAATGACACTCTACTGGGTGTCATACTACCATGTCATTTGCTCATTCAATACACAAAAGTTAGTGATCATCTATCATCTCCTACGTACAATAGTGCATGTTGCTCTAATTTTGTTTTTGTTTTTGAGATAGGGTCTCACTATGTAGCACAGGCTGGCCTTGAACTATTGATCCTCCTGCCTCAGCCTCTTGAGTGCTGGGATCATAGGCATGCACCAACATCCCCACCTGTTACTCTGAACACTTGAAAGAATTTCAACCCAGAATCATTGGATCTTCTTGTGAGGATCTTCAAAGTTGATCTTGTTGCGAGGCTTCAGGATTTTGTGAACCTGAATTGTGGCTGACTGAAATTTTAATCAATCAAGGACAAAACAAATAAGACATTTAAGAATAATGACTCTAGTTAGATGTGGTGGCACACACCTGTAATCCCAGCATTTGGGAGGCTGAGGCAGGAGGACTGACTTGAATTGGAGGCTAACCTGGACTACAGAGAGAACTTTAAGACAACCTGGGCTACATAACATGATCCTGTCTCAAAATAAATAAATAAATAATAACAACTATCACCCACTCTTTTCATCTTTTAATAAAAACAAAAAACACTTAAAAATTTAGAGAGTAGAAAGATTATAATCTCAAAATAAAGAATAGGTTTTGGGGGGAGGGGGTTTTTACTTTTGTTTCATTTGTGGTACCTTAGGGTTGAAATCAAGGCCTTGCATGTACTTTGCAAGTGCTCTACCACTGGGTCACCTCCCCAGCCCATTTTTAATTTTTTTATTTTGAGTCAGGGTCTCACTAAGTTTCACAGGCTGCCTCTGGCCTTGAACTTGAAATCCTCCTGCTTATACCTCTTGAGTCACTGGGATTACAGGCATGCACCATTGCGCCTGGCAAGAACAGTTATTTAAAATGGGTTAGCTGGGCATGGTGGTATATGCCTGTAATTCTAGCACTCAGGAGCCTGAGGCAAAAGAATTGTGGATTTGAGGTCTGCCTGGGCTTCATAGCAAGTTCAAGGCCAGCCTGGGCTACATAGCAAGACCCTGTTTAAAAAAGGCAAAATAATAATAGTAATAATAATAATAATAATAATAATAATAATAATGAAGAAGAAGAAGAAAAATTAGAATAATTAGAATAAAATTAAAAAATGGCTTAAGAACTTTGCTTTTATTTTTCTCATTCCACTGAGAATCACAGAAAAGTCACCATGCACTGGCATCAATTTCAAAGCTGGTATTTGGGAGTGAGTGATCAAGGCCCCCAGAAAGAAACAGCATCTGTCTATAAACATGCTCACTAAGGGCCATCTAACCTCTAGCTGCACATCTGACCTCCACAGTCTGCCCATTGTACAGTCTTGATAAAAAGTTCCTCTTCACTCCATAGTTGCAGTGCCTTGAACACAGGTTGGGAGAGTGTCTACAGGGGAAGGAGTGAAAAGGAAGGAATTAACATGTGTTGAGAATCCACTCTTGTGCCTGAACCTAAACTCTGGCAGATGTTATACTTACTTTACCCACAGAATCTGTTTTTCACTCTAATTTTCTGAGATGGGCACCATTAACATCCCAATTTAGCAATGGAAATGTGTTACATATAAATGTTTAATTTATAAAAGAAGAACTTTCAAAGATCAATTTAGAGGGGAACAGTTGTCAGTAAGTAATATAATTGATTAGAAAAAAATCTATTTTGACCTTCACATGAGAGCAGACGTAAAATAAATTCCAAGTGAATTAATTGCTTATGTGTATGTAAATAATATAAACATATAATTTGAAAAATTTGTTTCAAGACAAGGTCTCCCCATGTATCCCAGGCTGGTATAGAACTTGCAGTCCTCTTGCCTTGCTCTCCTGAGTGTTGGGATTATAGGTGTGTGCTACTATGCCTGGCCACATAAAATATTTTTAAATATAGGAAAAAAAAAAACCTCAGATAACATAAATGTGGGTAGCTATCAAATCTCAGGAGGAAAAAAGATTTTCAAAGCTTAGAAACAATTTTTAAAGGGAAAGATGAATAATTGTAATTGCTAGGATAGAAGAATTATATTATCCTTTTAAGTGACATTTTGCAAAGGTTGTTAATCTATGATAGTGAATTTTTAAAATTAGAAATTGAGGCCAGGCGTGGTGGCGCACGCCTGTAATCCCAGCGGCTTGGGAGGCGGAGGCGGGAGGATCGTAAATTCGAGACCAGAGGCAGTCTGCGTAACTGAGCGAGACCCTGTCTCAAAAAGTAAAAAAATGGGCTGAGGTGCAGCTCAGTGGTCCAGCACTTGCAGAGCATGCAGGCACGAGGCCCTGGGTTCAACCCCCAGTACCGAAAAAAAAAAAAATCAGAAATTGAAATCCAATTTAAAACTCTGTCTCAAAAACAAAAACGCAAAAATCCTAGCATCCTGGGTATGGTGGCACATACCTATAATTCCAGCACTCAGGAAGCTGAGTCAGAAAGATCATTAGTTCAAGGCCAGCCTGGTCTAGATAGAGAGTTTCAGGACAAACTGAGCTATAAAGGGAAACAATGCCTCAAAGCGGGGAAAAAAAAATACTAGAAACAGAAAAATGTGAAGTCCATTCTAAATGTAATATCCCTGTTTGGGGACTCCCCTGTTTGAGATACCAGATCCCATGTCTGTTTGAGATACCAGATCCCATGTCAATAAATCAGTCTCTCTGTGTGTGTGTGTGTGTCTCTCTCTCTGTGTCTCTCTGTCTCTCTGTCTCTGTCTCTGTCTCTCTCTCTCTCTCTCTCTCTCTCTCTCTCTCCCTTTCTCTTTTGCTCTCGCTCTCGTTCTTGCTCTTGCTCTCTATCTTTTTTTGCAGTGCTGGAGATAGAACCCAGGGCCTCATATGTGCTATGCAAGCACTCTACCCCAGCCCTAGTAAAAACTCTTGAACTCTTAGAACCATTGTGATTTATATGAATTCAGATCACATAATACTGATTTGATCCTGGTCAAGAGATTTGAAGGTTCTAGTTGACTACAAACTCAAGAATGTCACCCATACGACTTAATATAAAAAAATGGATAGCTCAAGGTTTCATTGGTAAAGGCATAGAACCCCCAACAGAGGAAATAATAGACACCTCACTTGGAGACCATTTCCCTGCCAGACTACCTACTATTAAATTATTTTTATTTAGTTTTTGCAGTGCTGGGAATCAAACCCAGGGCCTTGTGCATGCTAAGCAAGTGTTCTACCACTGAGCCAACAACTCCAGGCCAGACTACCTAATTTTTGGAAAAATTAATGTAATGGACCAATTGTGTTACATGACCAAGTGTGAGGAGGGAGGCCATCCAACCTAGACCTTGGATTAGTACTAGCCTTGATTTGAATCCCCATTCTAACAAGTACTTATATGACCACAGGAAAATAATATCACTTCTGAGTTCCATCTCCTCATCTGCGAAACAGAAATGATAATAGTTTAATTGGTGAAAGGCTGTTGAAAGGACTGAGTGAGGTACTGTATGTAATATAAGTGGTGTGATGCTTAATCCATTATAACCCCCACTTGAGTGCTTGTTGTTGTTATTATTAGTGCTGTTATTAACCAGGGGTTCAAGAGTGAGACCCTCCTTGTATGTTTGCCACCTCAATGGGATTCCTGAGGATGTTCCTTTTTGAGGAACCTGGTAAAGTTGTGCCATCTTTGTAGGGAAAATCAAGTTGTTTCCCTGCCTCCGCTCCACCTCCCACCATGACCCAGAGACATCTCAGAGCTGTGGAGTCTCATTTTATTGCCCGAGCTCCTGCAGTCAGTGTCCCAGGCAGCAAGGTAGACTAGGGAGGGGATGTACAGCAGTGAGACCCTGAAGAAATCAAAGGTCCAGCACAAGAGCTCATTGACTCCTTCTCCCCAAGGGCCAGCTCAGGCAGCTGGGGAAGCTTGTCATTAACTCCCTTTATTGTCTACATTTTCTGCCTCACTGGTTCATCTGAGGAGGCAAATGGGACTGGCTTTAAGTCACGCCTGGCACAGACTTTGCTTCATTGGCTTCTGGAACTGGGAGGAGCTGGGATCACTGAAAACATTGACTACCCAGCAGGCACTTAGACGTGTGAGATGGGGAACTGGTGTACTTATGACATGGGGCTGGTCCTGGGAGCTCATCCTAAAAGGACCATGATAGCTTACAACCCATGACCTCTGAGCCCAGAGTTTCCTACCAGTGTCATTTGGAGGATCTGCCTTGTGCTTTCTGGCTAGACTCATACAACTCACCTCCTGAATTAAAAAAAAAAAAAATGTCTGTATGGTGGTGCCCCATAAGGGTAGCGGTAGTAGGGTATGAAGTTTGCTTGTAGAGAGCCATGAGCTGTTTACCAGCCATGAGACCTTAGACTCTCTGAGCCTCCATTTATTTGTCTCTAAAATGGGAATGAGTGGGCTAGGGGTGTAGCTCTGTGGTGAACTTGCATAGCATGTATAAGACACTGGGTTCTGTCCCCAGTACAGAAAAAAAGTAAGTAAAATAAAGTTGCATACTTAAGAAACAAAATGGGGAGGACTAAATCTGCCATACCACCCTTGTATTCCATCACTTCTGACCTCGGAAGCTAAGCAGGGTCGGCTTGGTTGGTACTGGGATGGAAGACTGACTGGGAACACCAGGTGCTACAAGCTAGGGAGAAGGACCTGGCAGCCCAGTCCTGAAACAATCAGCCATTGAAAACCCTCTGAATAGCAGAGAAGCACTGACATTAGTGCCAGGCATGGCACAGAATCGGGTAGTATTTTGTTTTGTTGTACATAGGGTTGCTATGGGTCAGACCCAACTCTGCACCTAACAACAACAATGCCACCTGCCTTAAAATGCCTGCTGAGGGTTAATAGTATTGGCTTCCTTTATTGAGTATTTTCCAGACCCAAGGTCCTTACATATAAGCTATCTCAATCCAATCCTCAGAACAGTGAGGTAGATATTATTATCATCCCCATTTTTGGGGTGAGAAACTGAGACACAAGTTAGGCAACTTACCCAAAGTACCAAATGCCCCCCACCAGGAAACTTGTCCTTTCTAGTAGCATCTACATACAGGGGCTCCTAGGGTTGTTTCTCCAGCCCCATCCTCTCTTCAGAGGCCTCACCTTGTATATCTGATGGCCTACTTGACCTGTCAACTTGGACAGAAGGTCTTTCAAACCTCTCTCTTCCAAACAGAGGAAGACACTGAAGCTACTTGCCCAAGGTCAAAAAATATGGGCTCATGAGCACACATTGTCCGTCTATGAATTGATTCTCTCTTCGAAATGCTGCTGCTGCTGTTAGGTGCTGTCAAGTCGGTATCCGACTCATAGCGACCCTCATAGGGTTTTCAATGGCAGACTGTTTCAGGATTGCCTCGGGAGTGGATTGCCAGGTCCTTCTCGCATTTTTGTGGTGCTGGGAATTGAACTCGGGACCTCAGAGACTACAGCTCAGTGCTCTACCAACTGAGCTAAATCCCAGCCACCTCTTCAAAATAGCCTTGTCTATTCTCTGGCTTACATTCTAAGTCAGTTCCACCAGACCTCCCTCACCCCTGGACAACCAAAATACTTACTCTCTCCCAAACTAGAGGCCTCAGGTACCAACCTCACAGAATGTTAAGATAGAAGCTATCCATGGGGCAGAGGGGATCCTCAAAGAGGGCTCATCAGAATCATGGGAACATCTCCTTCCATGAAAAGTTGTACCTTCTTGTGCTGTGTTTCAGGAATTAACGTCCCCAGCTCAGGAAGATTAGGGAGACTCCTTGAACTTCCCCAAGAAGTTACAGTGTGTGTCACCTCTCATTTATCAATGCGACCTAAACCTTCCATCTTCCATCGTCTACTCTTTTCTTGCTCAGTGTTAAGTTGCCCAATAGCAGCTGCTCTGTCATTTCTTTCTCTATTGTCACCCCCAGTGTGGAACCCAGGCTCAGGCACTCAGAAGGGGCTACACTGCAAAGTACTGAAGCCCTTCTTGACCTTTGAAAGAAAAATAGGTGGAGAAGACTTATACTTATTCAATAACATGTCTTTTTTTTTTTTTTTTTTTTGAGATCGTGGGCCTTCATTAATTATTTCACTCTGTGGCATAGAGAAAAGGGGAATTCTGGCAATCTTTAGCCTTCCAAGTACTGGGATTACAGGCGTACATAAGCATTCCCAGTAAGGAGTTTGATCTTGAGTGCAGGCTACTTTCTGACTCATTCTCTTCACTTTGGAATAGCCAAATGCCTGTGGAGCTTTCTTGAGATAACCTTATACCTGAAAACCTCAATAGTCCATTTATACAGATTAAGTCTCATTCCCTATTTGGCAATCAGTTGCAGCCTTCCCTGAGCAGCTCCTTCTTTGCCTAATGGAACCAAACCATGCACTGACTGATTCTAGTCCAAGAAAACTTAAAAGAGCTTTTAAAACAATAAGATGGAAATCAGGGCTCTGCTCTTACAAACATATGAGTTGGTAAGTTTAAGGAGAGGCGAACTCGACATTAAAAAGCTGCTGCTGCTGCTGCTGCTGCTGCTGCTGCTTCTTCTTCTTCTTCTTCTTCTTCTTCTTCTTCTTCTTCTTCTTCTTCTTCTTCTTCTTTTTTTTTTTGGCGGTGCCAGGGGGCTGAACCCAGGGCCTTACACAGTCTTTGCAAGTGCTCTACCACCAGGTTATACCCCAGCCCTCTTTTTTATTTTTTATTATTTTGAGTCAGAGTTTCACTAAATCACACAAGCTGCCTCTGGCCTGGTGATCCTCCTGCCTCTGCCTCCCAAACTGCTGGGATTACAGAAGCTTGCTATTGTGCCCAGCTATATTAAAAGTTTTAAAAGGTACTGTACAAAGTGGATGAAGAAGGCAGGGAAGCGATGAGATGGCCGGGAGGCTAAATGGGGATCTACTTCCTACCAAGGTCATAACCACTGCCTTTGTCTGGTAGTGTGAGTTCAATCCAGTTGTTAAACCTCCCTCCTACTTGTTTCCTTATTTGTAATGTGAGGGATATGACAGGCCCTGCTGCACACGGTTGGATCGGACATATAAAGTGCTTATCTCAGGGCATGGCAAGGTATGTGCTTGCTTTGTTATTGTCATCACTTCTTCCAAGACCTTGCTAGCCATTAAGCAAGGCAGACACCTTTATGGGCAAACTTCCATGTTAACTGCACCTTTCCTTTTTTCAGCTAAAACTTTATAATGAAAGCTGTGCATGCCCAGACGTATTCCTGTCTGCCATTTGAACCTTTCAAATATGTGCTCCATGACGTTGAGATAAGCATATCCAAAAATGTGTCCATCATCTGTCCACATTAAATTATGACTTTAAACCAGGAATTTTTGAAGGCTGGAAATTGAATAAGGGAGACAGGAAAAGAATTGATGCTTTTGAATTATGGTGCTGGGAACAAATATTGAATGTACCATGGACTTCCAAAAGAACCAACAGATCTGTCCTAGAAGATGTGCAACCAGAGTGTTCCTTGGAAACAAGAATGGCTAGACTGCATCTTATGTATTTTGGACATGTTGTCAGGAGGGACCAATACCTGGAGAAGGATATCATGTTTGGGAGAGTAGCAGGTCAGTGAAAAAAAGGAAGACCCTCAACTACACAGATTGACAGTGTTTGCAATAATGGGCTTAAACATAAAAGAGATTGTGTGCCTGGCACAGAATTGGGGAGTGTTTCACTCTGTTGTACATGGGGTTGCTGTGGCTCAGACCCAACTCAATGGCATCTAAAAACAACAACAAACAACAAGGTGGGCATGGTGGCACATGCCTGTAACCCCAACAACTCAGGAGGCAGAAGTAGGAAGATCACAAGTTGGAGGCCAGAGGCAGCTTGCACAACTTAGTGATCCCCTGTCTCAAGATAAAAAATAAAAGGGGGGCTAGAGTACATGTCAGTCATGGAGCAAAGTATGCGTGAGGCCTTGGGTTCTGCCCTCCAGTACTGCAAAAATAAATAAAATAAATAAATAAATAAGTAGTCCTGACCTTAGTCTGGGCATCCACATGGATGTGCCTACCCTGCCCTGAAGTGCTTTCCTATACCGAATATGTACAGGAGCTCCAGATAAAATCACCATACTTCATTTGTTTGGAGAAGGCATTGCTTTGGAAATAATTTCCGTGCTCTTCTTACCTATTGCAGGTAATCTTTCTCCACTCTTTCATTTCTTGGTCTTGCTTGTTTTGGCTTTCCGCTCACCAAGATACAAGCTCGTTGCATTTTGTTACACCTTCTTTGGTCTCTATTGCTGTGGAATGTCTAATTGCCCACGAGTCCTTTCTTATCCTAGGTCAGAAGGTCCTTTAGGCTCACTCAGCCTGTCCTAGCTGAATTCTATCTTTCCTTCAACCAGTGGGCAAACTGAAAAGTTGTTGTTGTTAGGTGTTGTCAAGTCATGTCTGACTCATAGCAACCCTTATAGGATTTTCTTTTTTTTTTTTCTTTTCTTTCCTTTTTTTTTCAGTACTGGGGGTTGAACCCAGGGCCTCACGCTTGCATGCTCTGCAAATGCTGGACCACTGAACTGTACCTCTAGCCCATTTTTTTACTTTTTTAAGACAAGGTCTCACTAAATTATGCAGACTGCCTCTGGTCTTGAACTTGCGATCCTCCTGCCTCCGTCTCCCAAGCCGCTGGGATTATAGGCATGTGTCACCGCGCTGGGCTCCTTACAGGGTTTTCAATGGCTGATTGTTTCAGGATTGCCACCGGAGTAGATTGCCATGTCCCTCTCTCATGTTTGTGGTGCTGGGAATCTAACTCAGGACCTCAGAGACTGCAGAGTGGCGCTCTACCAACAGAGCTAAATCTCAGCCCAACTGAAAAGTAGAGGTTCAAAACTACTGCATTATGATTTGGCCTGCAGAAACTATTCCTCCCCTTCCCTCACCTGACCCTCTACTTTTCGTCCCTCCCTCTCTCTCTTTCCCTCCTTCCCTTTGAAAAACTGCCCCACACCCTGTCTTTGGTGCTATCTCATGTTTCTCTCTTGTTCAGCTGGGGGAGAAAACTGTATGCAAATGGAAGACCTGCAATGCCACACAACTGAGTGCCAAATCTGAGGACATTTCCCAAACTAAGTTCTGTGCTTTGGTGTGGCCAGGACAGCGCAGGCCCCCACAGATGCTGGCTTCTTTCAGAGAAACCAGCTGGTCTCTGCCCCTCCCCACAGCCATTGACTTTAGAGCCCTGGTGCACAAATAGCTACAGCCTTATCTGGGTGCCCCAAGGACTCCTATAGGCTCAGTGATGTCCCCAAAGGGACCAGAACCTGGAGTCCAAGCAAGAAACACAGGCCAGAGATAAGGCCAAGAACAGATTCCCTTTGGCGCTCAGGTGCTGTTCATCAGAAATCAACAGCCCTGCAGCCCTGGCTGATGACAGAAACTGGGTGATAACAATGCCGTGTGATCTGTAGCTTTAGAGGACAGACTCTCACTGGCACCCAGAGATAAGGGAACAAAGAGCAACCCCTGCAGCTACACAGTGCCCTGCACAGAGCCTCCAGGGCAAAGCAGCAGATGCTAAAGCTGGTCTCTGACCCCTTAGACCAGGCCAGGACCCTCCCTTTCCTTCAGGAAGCCCCCAGAGTACCCTCCTACAACCCAGGGGCCTCTGGCCCCCATTATGCAGCCGATCTTTTGACCTCTGTTCTGTCTCTAGAGCACAGGTGTTAATGGATGATAACCTGCTGCCCTGTCCCTCTCCCCACTCCTTGCCCCAAAGAGGCTGCTGAGGGGGTGGAGTAGGGTGGGCAGAGCCTCCTCCAGACAGGTTTATGCAGGCCACAGACTCAGCCTGGACAATCTCTCTCTGGAATCAGGCTCTTGAGGAATCAGAACGATGTGCAGGGAGGGGCTGCAATGAGCATTTTTGAGGGTCTTCCCGTCCCACTCTCATGGGGCAAAGCTGCTGATCCCACACTTGGGCCCTAGTTTCGGGCTGAGTTCTGCTGCCCCTGGCTCAGCTATGCCCCTCCCTCTGCCCATATGCTCTTTACCTTTCTGTAGCCCCACCAGTCATGAAGTGGGGAGTCAGAATGCCCATGTTCTAGGCCTTTCCTTGATCTAAGCTTGATGAGTGACTCAAGGATCATAGATAAGTCACTATTTCGCCTCAGTGTCTGGCCGTAAATTGAGGTTACTCATGAGTGACTAGGGCTGGGATTTAGCTCAGTTGGTAGAGCGCTGCGCAGTCTCTGAGGTCTTGAGTTCAATTCCCAGCACCGCAAAAATGGGAGAAGGGCCTGGCAATCCACTCCCAAGGCAATCCCGAAACAGTCAGCCATTGAAAACCCTATGAGGGTCTCTATGAGTCAGATACCGACTCGATGGCACCTAACAACAACAACAACAACAACAACAACAACAACAACATGAGTGACTATTGGATCAGCCAGCTAGCATGGAGTTCCAGTGAGATAACTGTGTATGAGAAGCCAGAGGTCTTGAGTCTCCCCTCCACCACCTAGGCCCACTGAGCAGACTATGGAGTGCCCTGACTTCCCAGGTGGTAAGTCTATGTCCGTCTGATAGTCTTTCTGCCCCTCCTCTTCGGAGATCAGTCTGTTATTTCCCATTTGTCCAGCCTCTAGGCTCACGTGTTTTGCCCTCCTGCTTTACCCCTTCCCATTCCTGTCACTGACTGTATTCTTGCTCTTGCCCTTTGCTGTCCTTTCACCCACGTTGGTAAGCCCCCTCTGTTTCCTCATTGGTTGCTGATGGAGAATGTATACAAGGAATCATTTATCTAGTCCATATTTCATACCTTTATGGATGACTTTGATATTGCTATGGGTAACCATCCAACACCGGGGCTTCATTTTTTTTTTTTTTTTTACCTTCTCCATTCCAATGCCCTCCACTTCTTTACCCTTTCATTTGGTGTCCACAGACACATCCCAGACTTTGTCATCACTCATGACTTTCCCACCTCTGAAATATTAAATTTTCTAACAATAGCCTCCTCTTCTCTAATTTTACTCTGCCTTCTGTTTAATCACTAGATCTCCAGTCCCTTCCCGCTTCCCTTTCCTACCTACAAGCTTTCCCTCTGCTGGCCCTATTCTGATTCCCTCTACACCTGGTCAAGATCCCCTGATTCATCATATCAAACACCTCCTTTGACAACAGCTCCTTTATCCTTTTGCTGCCCTCCTTTATTCATTCACTCACTCATTCCTTTTTTTCAGTGCTGGGGATTAAACCAAGGACCTCACTCATGCTAAGCAAGTCCTCTATCACTGAGCTACATCTCTAGTCCTAGAATTGCTGATCTCCTGTTGTCTTTAACCCATTCATCAGCCTTCTCCTACATCAGGGTTCAGGGGATAAAGAGCAAAGTTCAAGGGCTTGATTAAAGGAAAAGAAATATGAATGAAAATGGGGCAGATTTTTTTCCTTCTCTCTAATGTTCATAAGAACATAGACGGATCTTCCTAAGTCAATTCTCACTAGTGCTAAGCTGGAAAACATGGGTGTACTATGCATTGCTGGGGAAAATAATTATCCCCAAAGGGTAGCTTAAAACAACAATAAATAGGTGTTACCTCTGTTTCTGTGAGTTGAGAATTCAGGATTGGCCTAGCTGGCATGCTAGCTGAGTGCTTCTGTTGTGTGTCTCTCATGAGGTTGTAGCTAAGATGTCAGCTGTCCTCTGAGCACTTGACTGGGACAGAGAAGCTGCTCAAAGGTGGCTCCCACTGTAGGAGATGTTTCCACCGTGAAACCACCATGCTTGTGCAGAAGTTCTTCACAAGTCGGGAGATTCTCAGTCACATCTGCCTGTGCTTTGAAGGACATCTGTTTGTCTGTAATTGTTCGTTTCTCTTTGCAGTCCAGCTTCATGAGGCTAGGTAGCAAAGCATACTTCTCTTTTATTACAAATTCAGGTGTATAAATTATCATTCAAATGCTGAGAGTAATGATAACAGCCAAATCTTATGTAGCAGATACTATGAGCCAGGCACTCCCCTAAAGAATATGTATGTATGTGTATTATATATACATATACACATTATACATATATATATAACACATATACTTTACATGTATATTATATATAACATATTTATAGATCATATAATTTGTACATATAATATATGTATAGATTGGCCTGTAGCTATACCATCCTGGCATCTGATTCTGTCAGATCTTGGAAGCTAAATGGGGTCTGGCCTGGTTAGTACTTGGATGGGAGCACCAGGTACTGCCTGGGAACACCAAGTGCTGCAGGCTTGGAAAAAGGACATAGTAGCCCACTCCCCCCAAAAAATCAGCCATCAAAAACTTCATGAATAACAGAGAAGCACTGGTATAGTCCTGGGCGTGGCATGGTGTCAGGGAGTGTTTCATCTGTGTACACAGGGTCGCTCTGAGTCAGACCCAACTTGATAGCACCTAACAATAAGAATAACAACAATATAATTTTAATGTATGTTACATATTATATAATTTAGGTGTATATATGCATACACACACACACACACACACACACACACACATACATACATACATACATACATACATCATGCCTGCAGCCATACCACTGTGGGGTCCTATCCCATCAGACCTCAGACACTAAGCAGGGTCAGACCTGGTTAGTACTTGGTGGGGAGACTGCCTGGGAATACCAGGTGCTGTAGGCTTGGGAGAAGGACCCGGCAACCCACTCCCAAAAATCATTCTGCCATTGAAAACCCTATGAATGGCAGAGAAGCACTAACAATACTGATTCACCTGTTGTACTTAGGGTCCCTATGAGTTGGACAAAGACTGGACCGTACCTAACAATAACACCACCATCATATACATCATGTATACACACAAGTTATATATAAATATGTATAATTTAACCATTAAGAAAAACATGTGAGGTAGAAATTGTCATTGCCCCCATATTACAGATGAGAAGACAGAGGCCTACAGAAGACAAAGAAATTCCCCAAAGCTACTCAGCTAGCAAGTGCCAAAGGAAGGATTTGAAGTGAGGCAGTATGAGGAGTACACTCTTCATCACTGCACTTGATCACCAACAGAAGGGACAGTAGATGACCCAGGGTGTGGGAGGACCTACACCCTCCCAGGGCACTTATAGAAGGTCATGACAGAGGGCTGGAGAGCACTGACTTGTCAGGTAGCAGCAAAGAGAGAGCTTGGGAAGAGGCAGATTGAGTGGTAGGAAAAGCAGCAGCAGACAGGTATATGCTAGAAGTCAGATGTCAGGGGAGAGAATTTTGTCAAAAGCAGCAGAGTCCACAAAGTGGTTGAAGAGAATGAGGATAACATTAGAGGCCCATATGAAGCGGTGTGGGAGGGTGGAGTGGGGGAAGCAGATCACGGTGGGTTGCAGGCGTAGACCTCTCTTAGGAGGGGCAGGCAGTGGGTGAGGGGAACTAGAGCCGTTCCAGCAGGACATGAGCAGCGCAGGGCAGATCCCAGCCTGGGCCCTGGGCTCCCACCCAGGCCCAGCTGAGCAGAACCTGCCGTGCCAAGGCTTGTTCTCGGCTCCAGCAGGGAACCCCAACCCAGTAAGTGCCAAGTGAGGCCTGAAGACACAAATATTTGTTCGGCTTCTGCCCTTCTTGTTCAAACAGGGCATTTGCCTTGGGGATGGAGGCTGGCTGCTACAGCCAGAAGTAAGAAATCAGCAAGGGGAAGAGTGTGAATGAGGAGCAATCACTCTTGGGGCCACTAATGAATCCCCTAGACTTCTGAGCTACTGGAATCGATTAGCTCAGCAAAGCAGCTAAATAATACCCCACTCCTTTATGAGACATCTGTGCAAATAAAGCCAACCTTTCTCCTCACATCAGACTCCACTGTACTCTCTGGGCCTGTCCAGTTCTGACAGCAGGGGAGTCAGTGAGTTAGAGCTGTATTTTACTGACTTGCTCTACCCAAGGCCATAGACTGTGCTATTTTAGGAGAATGTGTTAGGTCATGAACATGACCATGACTATGACCATGGCCACGTGCTACTCTGGGGCTCTAATCTGTGTGAGTTTCTTTTTGGCAGTGTCTAGGAGTCCATGCATGCTGCTGTGGGCTGAGCTCACCTTGTGTGTATGTGAATGGGTGTACATGCATTTGCTAGCAACCCTGTGTAACTGTATTGTGTGACTATGTCACCATAAGACATGTCTAGGACCTCGTGTTGTTCTAATAGTCTTTCTTTCCATGCTGTGACAATTTGTGTGCCCGTGTTATTGTGAGATGGTACATTACTGTGTGTGATTTGCTGGTTCCTCGTGAGACACTTCCTCTGTGTGTGTGAACACACTATACAATTACCACTGAATTTGCCCCTGGCTATATTGTGGTGTCTGGTCATAGACGAAGGTCCCTGCACAACAATATGACTATATACTACCTCTGAGTTGTGTATTGTGCTCCACACAGTGAAGTTGGGGACACTGTGTGTTTTCTTAGGACACCTTGTTTTCAGTGCTCTTATGAACAGAAAGACCTAAATACCTGTTTCTCTTCCAGAGGACCAGGGCCTCCCTGAGGAGCATCAGGCCAGATGTGGCAGATGTGAATGGATGTTTGTGGGGTGAGGCGCTACTTTTCACCTAAATCCTAGGAAGGATCTATTCAGGGCAGAGGTGACACCAAAGAGGCAGCTGGTAGTAGCTGGAGGAAAGAAGGAGCCTGGAAGGAAGTGAGGTGGGAAGCCCAGAGCAGGTCTTGGAGGTTCCAGAACTGATCCATAATCCCCCTACTGCCACCAGGGTGCAGTTGGGTTAGACCGGCAGTTTCCACATGCTCAGAAGCACTTGGGATGTTTGCCTAAATGCAGATTCCTAGGCTCACAACCAAAGGCTGTGATATAGTAGGGGCCGGGACAGGCCCCCGGTATCTACCTTTCTAACAAGAATGCCAGGCAGACAAGGGACCACACTGTAAGAAACATCGTATTCCAAGAACCACTAGGAAAAGACACAGAGAACATGAAGCACCGTACAAAGCATCTAGAGGTGAAGAGGAGAGGAAAGAAAGAAGAAAGGGGAGAAAAGACAGCAGAAGGTGATGCAGAAGATGGAATTGGTGTCCTGTCCATCTCTCCAGCACCCAGCATTCCAGGGTGCACCTGAGTCCCACGGGCTCTTCCCCTGAGGACTCTCTTGGTCTATGGGGTGGCCAGATGTGCCTGGGAGCAGCCCTCAGCCCACGACGGGTGGGAGTGGAGAGTCAATCTCAGCTCCCTTGTTCCTCTGGCAGCACATTCCTCTGGCAGAGGTGTATTTTACGCTGTCTCCCCAAGGTCCCCAATGAGACTGAACCCCAGTTGCCCTCAGCCAAATCTTGCTCAATAACCCCTCTCTCATTTATTTTGTGGCTCTTTTCCCTCCCTTCTCTCACTTGCTTTCTCCTACTAGTGTTTTTAAGAATCACCTGCCAAACAAAACACTGACACCTACATCATTGCCTAAGGGTTGGCTACTCAGGGTCCTGAACATAAAAAAGATAAGGAGAAGACTCACGGGGCACTGGATGGAGCTGCCAGCTGGAAGAGTGGCTGGAGGAGGGGAGTGCCAGGCCTCTTCCCCCACTGGGTATTTGAGAAGACAGTTAGGGCTGTACATGGTGACAGACTTCTGTATTCCCAGCACTCGGGAGGCTAAGGCAGGAGGATCATGAGTTTGAGACCAGTCTGGGCTACATAGAACTTGTTTCAAAACAAAAAAACAAAAACAAACAAGCAAACAAGAACAAAAAAAGAAAGAAACAGAGAGAGAGAAGCCACTTTGGGAAGGTGATGGCTGCCTGCCCAGGCCCACTGAGGAATAAACGGTAACGGTCCTCTCCATATACTTGCTTTCTCTCTGGTCTTTGAGGTGCCTGATCAGTTTGGCTGGGCCTTGCAAGCCTCTGTTTCCAAAGCATCATTTTCAAGGCCACAGGCTGTTACCCCACTGCCTGGCAGCCAGCAGCTCCTCCCAAAGGCAGCCCACAAGGCTCTTGCGGCCCCTGGTCTGGGGAGGAGCACCATGCCTGGCAGCCTCTGCCTCAGCCCCCAGCAGCTCCAGACCTAGAGGCCTCCTGCTTCCCAGCTCCATCTGGACAGAATTCCTCTGCTCAGACTGTGTCTGGAAGCAGGGGGCGCATATCAGATGTTGCCGCTCTCTGGTAAGCCCAGCCCACCTCCCCTGGGCAGCCCTGCCATCTGCTTTGGCAGTTTCCTGCAGGAATGCACTGCATGAAGAAAGACCCCTTTTTGAGGGGACCCAGCTGCCCGAAGGTCAGCCCCTGTGAGGACAGAGTTCAGGCTTTGTCCTGAGATCATTTCTGTGACAGCCTCTGACAAGAGCCCAGTTCTTGGCACACACAGTGCCATTCGCCATTCCAGCCTGTGCTCTAGTGCCCTGGGTCTCATCTATGAGAGACCCTGAATCCTCACAGAGCAACAGATCAACTTCATTTCGAATGTCCCCCCCCCCCCCCACAAACTGATGGTTGTCAGGGGCACCATGGTGAGGAGGATTCTGAAGCTGTCTGGACTCTGAAGGTAAGGTTGTGGGGTGGCTTGGGGATATCCTGGAGCCTGGAGTGGGGGCATAGTAGTAGGACCATCTTCCCTGGGTCACCTCACAGCTGAAGCTTTGGTGGACAGTTTCACAGCTTGCTGGCTGGCAGCTGCTTGAGTTCGCAGTTCATTCTTCTCCACCTGACACTTTCTCTGGTGTCCCAAGAGGTGGCCCAGTTCACTCCTAGGGCTCCCTGGAAGTGCCAGGGTGTGGCATTTGAGTAGAGCCTGAAGGAAGAGAAGGGTGAGCCAGGTGGGCTCTGAGGGAAAGGATGTTTCAGGCAAGGGGAGCAGCAAGCGCCAATTCCTTAAGCAGGTGGGAAAAGGAGTGATAAGTGGCAGCAAGGTGAGTGTGAAGAGGAAGATGGGAGGTGACATCAGAGTAGGGCCCTGAGGATGGATGAAGGTCTCTGGTCATTGCCATGAATGGCAGGGGAGCCACAAGTGGCATGAGCAGGAGAGGACAGGGGCTGACTTAGGTAGTATCACCCTGGCTTCTGTGTAGGTAGAGACTGCAGGGGGGCCAAGGGCAAAAGCAGGAGGCCCAGACAAGAGGCGTTAGCAAGAACTCAGCTGAGAGAGCTGGTGTTAGTAATATGAAGCGAGATGATGGTAATGTGAGGGACCTAACTCTGGGGTACAGAATTTTTTGTTTGTTTTGAGATAGGGTCTTATGTAGCTCAGACTGGCCTGGAACTCACTGTGTATACCAGGCTGGCCTTGAACTCAGGTCAAGATCTTCCTGCCTCTGCCTCCTGAGTGCTGGGATGACAGGCATGCACCAACATGTCTGGTATAGACTCTTTGCCCAAATGACAAGCTCCAAAGCAAGGATGGAGGTGGTGTCCAGGCGCCATCAACCCTCAGTGTCAGAGCAAATCGGATACCACTCAGCCAGAGGGGCTCAACTGTAGACCCCAGGGCCCAGATACCTCTAGTCATCCCCTTGGAGCTTCTTGCTAATTCTTCTGCTCAGGATCACTCTGGGTGTTAGGAAGGTAGTAGCTTCTTGCAGCCCTTTAATCTCAAGTCTAGGCCAATCTCTCAGCCTTTGTTGTGGGAAGGACTCTCAAACTCTCGCTTTGGCTGAGTAAACTCACCCCTGTATCCAATGGGCCCCTGTTGGCCTTGAGTTTAAGGTCCCCCATTTGCATACTATACCAGGGGTGCCACTTAACCCTAAGCATTCATCTCCATCCCAAGAGGGGTGACTATAGCATGACCAGTACATGGCTCGCCCCCTCCTGCAGACATTGATAATTAATCATGATAATCTTTCCCACTGAGGATACACTTACTCGGAGAACCCAGGGCTCCTGTAAGATGCTGCCAAAAGACTGGGGAATCTGTTTGCATTTCAGTAAATGTCTTTGGGCCCAAATGGTGATGATGATCATGATGATGATGATGAGGAGGAGGAGGAGGAGGAGGATAACAGCCACAGTGAGGATGGTGATGATGATAATCTATTTGTATATATGCTTTGTGAGACTTGCAAGGCACTGTCAGCAGTTATATTATTCCTCCACACCTTATCCCTACATCTGTCAAAGACAGGTAATTGTTTTATTCAGGTTTGGGGAGATGTTGTTTTTTGTTTGTTTGTTTTTGTTTTTGTTTTAGTGCTGGGGATGGAACCTGGGCCCTTTTGCGTGTTAGGCAAGCACTCTACCACTAAGCTACAGCCCCAGCCCTTTGTTCAGGCCTTTATCAGTTGAAAGTAACACAGTACTTTTTTCCCTCAATCATACTACAAAAAGCCCCATTGATGTCTAAAATGGGGTCACATCTGTGTCCCTGGGGTCCACAGGGTTAGTACCACCAATTTTATACAGATTGAGGCAAATTAGTGTAAATTGGGAGGCGACAGGTGATTCTCCAAGGAATGGATTTGGGAGCATACAAAGCAAAAGTCCATTAGAGTAGGCATCCCTTATCCATGGCGAGACATTCCAAGACCCATAGCGAATGCCTAAAACGGTGGGTAGTACTGAACCCTGTGTATGTAAACTGTTTATAGATAGATAGATAGATAGATAGATAGATAGATATGCTTTGATAAGGTCAGGAGGGACTAATTCCTGGAGAAGGACATCATGTTTGGGAGAGTGGCGGATCAATGAAAAAAAAAAAAGGAAACCCTCAACCAGATGGATTGTCACAGTGTCTGCAACAATTAGGTTAAACATAAATAAGATCATGTGCCTGGCACAGAATCGGGGACTGTTTTATTCTGCTACACATAGGGTCGCTACTTGACCCAACCTGATAGCACCTAACAACAACAATAATAAGGTGTGATTTATAAGTTAAGTATTTGTTGTTGTTGTTAGGTGCCGTCGAGTCAAGTCCTACTCATAGCGACCCTATGTACAGCAGATCGAAACACTTGCCGATTCTGTGCCAGGCAAACCATCTTATTTATGTTTAAGCCCATTGTTGCAGACACTGTGTTAATCCATCTGGTGGAGGGTTTTCCTCTTTTCCGTTGACCTGCCACTCTTCCAAACATGATGTCCTTCTCCAGGGATTGTTCTCTCCTGACT
>VMDO01005422.1:58935-112162 GCA_007922755.1 Pedetes capensis | reverse complement strand
ACATCATAATGTGATTCATTTTGACATACTTTTCATTGTGACAATTTTCATATACGCAACTTGATAAACATTATTCATATAGGTTACCCTTTACCCTCCCCTATGTTTCCCCCCCTCTCCCCCTTCCCATCTAAGTTTCCCATCCAAGTCTTCTCTATCTTTTACTATGTAGTATTTTCTTATTTAAAGGAAGAAAAAACTACATATAAGGAGATACATAAAAATGAAAAATTCAACTTAGCTAAGAAGGGAAAATATAAGCAGAGTTGAAAGAAGGAGGGAAGGGAAGCGAAGGGAAGTGAAGGTTATGGGATATAAAGGGATAAACAGGGAGAGGATAATCTCAATGTAAATGATGCAACTTCATGAGTACATGGGAAAAACAGGGCAATATAACCCATAAATGCATACAAGTTTTATCATATATTAATCAAAAGGTTCAACAAACTTTTTAAGTTGATGAAAGTGTAATCAAAAGTGATATAATATTTGCACAGTGGAAATATTACTGTACTGTATTACTCTGTACTCCATTAATATTTATCAATAAAGGGGAAAAAAGAAAAAAATAAGTAAAACCTACTACAAGTTTGGGCTGGGATTTAGCTCAGTTGGTAGAGCACTGCGCTGCAGTCTCTGAGGTCCCAGAGTTCCATTCCCAGCACCACAAAAATGGGAGAAGTGCCTGACAATCCACTCCCAAGGCAATCCCGAAACAGTCAGCCCTTGAAAACCCTATGAGGGTCGCTATGAGTCGGACACCGACTCGACGGCACCTAACAACAACAACTACAAGTTTGGTGCGGTGATGCATGCCTGTAATTCCAGTGGCTCAGGAGGTGGAGGCAGGATGATTGCAAGTTCAAGGCCAGAGGCAGCCTGCATAATTTAAGGATACCCTGTCTCAAAATAAAAAAAAATAAAAAATGGGGTGCAGCCCAGTAGTAGAGCACTTATAAAGTATATATGTGTTAGGCTCTGAGTTCAGCTTCCAAGTAAACACAGACACACCCAAAAACCTACTAGAAAGTACTCTGAATTCTTCCTTCATATGAAGGTGATTTGTGAGGTTCCTGTTAATATACAAGTAATAAAAACATCAAATGACCATTCTCAGTCATATTATTGGTATTTCAGAATTGCCTCAGTTTGATCAACTATATCCCACTTGAAGTAAACCAGTACATGGAAAGAAGAAATTGCTAAGTGGTGACTCAGAAAGGAAATTGGTAGGAATAAATTCTAAGAGGTAATTACTAATTATTGAGAAATGAAAATAAACCCTTTAAACAATAATAATGTAAATAAATGGGAAAACATGAACTGATTGTCCCAAAAGGCAACCCCTTAAGGGCTGGGCATAAGAACTCAACTCAGAGGGGACAGAGGAACATAGGAGGTGGATGAAAGCACAAGCACACTAGGTAGGAGGATGTCCTCCTTATTAACATAACTTGGCAAAGTCACTCATCTTGAGCTTGGTCCCCAAATAGACCTTAAATATCTTTCCCTGCTTCTTAAGCTCAAGAATACACCTTCCTATCAGGCAACAGGAAAACTAGCTCAACCTCCTTAAAGAAAGGAAATTCCTATATATCCTTGGGTTCCAGTTCTGAAAATATTACTATAAAAAGACAAGTAAATGGTAGAGAAGTCTCTGATGGGGGGTGGATGTGGAATAGGGGAGGAAGCGTACAAGAGGGTAAGGGGGAACCTATATGAATAATGTATAACAAAATGCATATATGGAAATGTCACAAAGAAAAGCATGTCAGAATGAATCACATTAAGATGTACATTAAAAATTTCCAATAATAAAAAAAGGAAATTCCCTATAGTCTTTCTTCCAGGAATTTCCCAAGTGCTAAATTTTATCAAGCAAATTATCCATAAAGTGTGACCCCAGGAATCATTTTAGGGGACAGTATCAAAAGGACAAGCTACAAATAAGTGTTTGTAAAGGGTTTTGAGGCTCAGGAATGATGAACAGTTATAATCACTCAGAATGATGTCTGTCTTTTCTATGTCCCATGCTCCACAATGGGGGAGAAGGGGTTGGTTAAAATTTAAATGTAGTAAACTTTGATCCAAGTGGTTTTCCTATTTCTACTGATTTTACTTCACAATAACCCCACAAAGCAGGCATTATTATTTTCCACATTTTATGGCTGTCGGATTATGCACACAGACAGGTTTGGTGACTTCCCAAGATCACAGAGCTAGCAGGGTATGGAGATGGGTCTCATTCCAGTATTTGTACTGCTAAAAACTATCACATAATGTCTCTTATGCATGCACAAAGACCCTTTCCAGAGCTGTATCCATATATATGTGCACATATACAGAAACTTACATGTCCAAAAAATGGCATTACCAATTTTGTTTGGATAAATACAATCCTATTTTGAGACCATCATGCTACAGAAATGTCTTTGAATACATATAATATATATTATACAAATTGTCTAAACATGTCTACGATATAGCTGGTTTTTATAGAAATATGTTATAAGTATATAATTGGAAAATTATCTAGAGTGTTATATGACAAGGCATTAGTTTAAGGATTACTTGAAGGACTTGGGATATAGCTAGGTCAGTGGTAGAGCAGTTACCTAGCATGTGTGAGGTGCTAAGTTTGATTGCCACCACTTCAGAGAAAGAAAAGAAGGGAAGGAGGGAGGAAGAATGCAAAGAAGGAAAGGAGAGGAAGGAAAGGTAGGAAAGATGAGGATTAACTGGAATTGGGCATTAAGGTTGTCCTCATGTTTGTATATATTTTCTGTGATAAGCCTATGCTGCTTTTGTTTTTGAACTTAGTTATTTCTTAATAATCATTTATTCTGAAAGTATTATTTATATGTCATGTATTGTTACAGGCATCTGGGATAAACAGCAAAAGAAATGAGGATCATCGTCCCTTTGGTGCTTACATGATGAGACAACTAAAGAGAAATATACAATGGAAAGTCCCGCTTTCTTCCCACCCCATATCCATTTTTATCAGTTTCTTGTATATCCTTCCAGCGTTTCTACAAGACAAATGCAAATATATATTATTTTCCTCTTTACTTAACTAATCATCCTACACATTTGTTCCATGCCTTGATTTTTTCACATAATATATCTTGGAAGAGTCTTCCATCAGTATATTTTGTCTTTATTTAAATAGCTGCACACCGTCTATAATATCAGTGTACTGTCTTTATTTAAGGGTAAGTTTATTGGTGGATATTTGAGTTGTTTTTGCATTTTTCTAGTCTAAAAATACTCCCAAAGTAAACTTGTATGTTGTCATTTTGTACAAAGGTCCACATACTGGTTAGGTCAAAAGGGAACATAATTGGGGTTTGGACAGATACTGCTACATTGTTCTTCATAGGAATTGTACCAATTTATACTCCCAGCAGCCAAGTTTGAGAGGACTGAGAGGATCTGTTTCCATATACCATGGCAAGTACATTAAGATTTCCTAATCTGACAGGTGAAAATGAGATATCAGTGAAGTTTTAAATAGCATTTTTCTTAATAGAATAAAACTGTACCTTTCAAAAATATATTTAAAGGCTATTTGGCACCATTTCAATAACTTTTAAAATCATGAACTTTGTGAATCCATCATTTTTTAGGTAAGGTGTTTACACCTCCATGTTCAGTGTCTCTATAGGCAGCTATAGATCAGGACTGAATTCATTTAGGTATTATTCAGTTGCTGTTGCTCAGTGTCCAACTCATAGTGACCCTATGTACAATAGGCACAACACTGTTGTCAGTGCTTCTCTGATATTCATAGGGTTTGAATGGCGGATTGATTTTTGGGAGTGGTTTGCTGAGTCCTTCTCTCAAGCCTACAGCACCTGGTGTTTCCAGGTGGTCTCCCATCCAAGTACTAACCAGGTCTGACCCTAGTTAGCTTCTGAGATCTGACAGGATCGGACTTCATATTGGCATGGCTACAGGCATATTATTCAGTTCGTTAGGTATTCTTTTTTCATTTCTGAGAAAATATCAAGAAAGTGGATAGTCAGAATTATGAGAACAATAACTGTGTTTTATTAGTTCTCCTAAGCCCAGCACAGGGTCCAGTGCACCTTAGTGCCCAATAGTATGTTTGCTGGAAATAAATGGGCACCCAAAAGCTGTTTTCTTTGGAAGTTACAGTGCAACAGCACCACCAAGGGAGCTTTGCCTAAAGCACCCCCTATTGAATCTCCTCCAACAAAACCACCAAGCAACCATGAACACACAATCAAACTGGAGACAGTGAGAATGCTGTACAAATGCCACTTCCAAGCAATCTTTGAGCTCCACTCTGTAAACTTAATGTTGTCCCTCAGCCTCTCTTGTATAGAACTTCTGGAGCTGCTACTGTCAGAGAGCATCCTGCCAGTCACTCTACCACGGGATAACAGAGCCTTACATTTTCTCAGACCCAAGAGGAAATCTGGTCAGTAACTTCTACTGTGTGCCCAGCAAGTACAGTCACATGAGCATTCACAGCTCTGCATGTTCCTTTACCATCCTGGCTGTAAGTACAGGTACCTCTACTGCACAATGGGCATTTCCTTCTCAACAAGTGAAAATGAACACAGGCAAAGGGCAGGGGAGAGAATACATCAAATGCAAATTAAGAAAAGGAAAGAAAAACAAAGAATAGCATTTGAATGGATTCAGCTTAATTTTCTGTTTTGAAAAGAACTCCAGATGTTTATGTGAAGCCCAGGATTTAAGGATGAAAGTCATTCATTTTATCAGCTACACTGGATAATAATTTAGGACACTGAATCCATAGTCTTATGACAGACTTATAGCAGCTAGTATCTAAAGACAGCCACAAACGCACCATAGCTCCCAGCATATATGCACTTCTGTTGTCCTCTTGAATCTAGGCTGGTCCTATGACCTGCTTTTGACCAATAAAATGCAATAGAACTGATGTTCTCAGACAGGTGGGCTATACTGTAGGAAATGACAGTTTCTGCTACTCTTGGGATAGTCCCAATTAAGAACCTGGCTCTATTGTTACAAAAAAGTCTAGATGCATGCTAAGGTCCCCAGAGAAGAACTGAGGGGTTCTAATCAATACCTCACCAGACTTCCCAGTCGACAGTAGCATTAACTGCCAGACATGAGACAGGTTCAGACTGGGCATCCAACCCAGCTGCTGTGTGACTGGAAGCATGTAAGAAACCTTAAGTGAGTGTCATTCAGCTGAGCAATCAACCCACAGCACTGTGAGAGATAATTATAAATTGTTGTTTTTAGGCCACTACATTCTGAGGTGGTTTGTTACACAGCAGTAGACAATGAGAATAAATTTATTTCATGGCAACTTCCAGGCAAGATAAGCAATAAACTTAAAAGACAATTTGGTACAGTAACATTGCTATCTATGACTCTTTTTAACATAGGGACCATGAGTTCCTATAGAAAACAAACATGATTTATATATTCTGTATATCCCCCTTCTCTTCCAACCCCTAAAAACCATCTTCTCAATAAATATTTATTAAATGGAAACATGAATAATACAAACATAGATAACTATTGATTATATTGATGGAAGGAAATAAGGGCATAACTAATTCAGAAATAGTAC
This sequence comes from Pedetes capensis, assembly GCA_007922755.1. NCBI lineage: Eukaryota > Metazoa > Chordata > Mammalia > Rodentia > Pedetidae > Pedetes > Pedetes capensis. Next base: position 106,563 of record VMDO01005422.1, on the reverse strand, counting down.
ATATTTGAAGGTATATACAGTGATCTTTGTAATATATCCATGTTCACATTCATTCTGCCTATTTCATCCTCTCAAGGGCATTAAAATAGTGGTTGTTAACCTCTACTACTACAGAGCCTGGGCTGGGATTTAGCTCAGTTGGTAGAGTGCTGCACTGCAGTCTCTGAGGTCCCAAGTTCAATTCCCAGCACTGCAAAAATGGGAGAAGGACCTGGCAATCCACTCCCAAGGCAATCCCGAAACAGCCATTGAAAACCCTATGAGGGTCGCTATGAGTCAGATACCGACTTGATGGCACCTAACAACAACAACTACAGAGCCACTGTCAGCTCTTGGAAAATTACTGAGGGCCACAAAGAAGTTTTTTTTATATGTGAATTATGCCAATAGACTTTAAAATTGAGGATCTAAAAGACTGTTGTTTTCCAGTCGGTGTCCAACTCATAGCGATTCTATGTACAACAGTTGAAACACTATTGTCAGTGCTTCTCTGCTATTCATAGGGTTTTCAATGGGTGATTGTCTTTTGGGAGTGGGTTGCCGAGTCCTTCTCCCAAGCCTACAGCACCTGCTGTTCCCAGGCAGTCTCCCATTCAAGTACTAACCAGGACCAACCCTGCTTAGCTTCCAAGATGTGACGGGATTGGACGCCACAGTGGTATGGCTACAGGCAAAAGATTTATTAATTTAAATATAATAATGAATACTTTACATGTAAACAGAAGCAATATAGCTAATGAAAAGTAATTTTTAGTCATTTGAAAAATAGTGGTTCTCTGGGTCCACAGAATAGATCTTCCAAATGTTGACACACTTATCATACAATATTTTTAAAAATCTACATTTATTAACATCATCATTGATATCACAAAAGTCTTAAAATTACTGAGTTAAATCTCATAACAGGTACAAGTTTTTCAAAATTCTAATTTTTGCTCAAAAGCTCTAATTTTATTATTGGCAACCAATACTAGCAACTATTTTTGTTTGAAGTGACAAGCTCACTTTATTTTTAAGCAAATGTCTGCCAAGTCTACATAACTGTAGGTTGTCACTGGCTCTTTCATGTAAAAATGATATTCCATCAAACAAGTGGCTAGTTCAGCTCCAATACAATCACACGCATACTTTCCCTGAAGACAATCACCGTGGGGCCGTATGCCCAAGGGCTTTATGAGACCTTCTAGTTTTATCACCCAAAATACTAAAAATACAGCCACCCAAGGGTCAACATTCTTTACAACTGATAATTCTCACTGTTTCATCAAGGGCATTTTTAAGTGAAGATGACCGCAGTTTTCCACTCCAAGTGTATGTTTGTGCAAAACACAGTGAGTACTAGTACATAAATCAGTGTCATTGATTTACACTAAGATCTCAGCATTTTTGTCCCTATTGTGCTTCTGCACCACTTGTGCAATTCTCAGTAGAGTGTAAGCAGTAAATAATGTCCCATAATAGACCCTCTGTGGCCTGCAGGTTACACTTTGAGCACCACTGTATGGAAGTTATCCAAGATTGTAGAAACTCCACATAGTGAACATTCTGATCATCCAAAACTGAGAATCTGAGTATAAGGTAAGACAGTATCTGGCTGTTCATCTCAGTACTGTATTTATCAATGTTGAGTCTGCCAGAATCAACCGTTTTCTAAGTGAGGATCAGCCTTGGATTCCAGGTTGAGCTTCATCACACTATGAGCTATTTTGGTCCTAAATAAGTTTCAGAATCTCTTGGTCTCAGTTTGCTCACCTATAAAATAGAAATTTTGTATCTCATGGAGGGCTATTGTAACAACTACATAACACAGTGTCTACACAATAATCACTAGCATGGTGAGTAGCAGAGTGAGTCCTGAACTGAACTGCATTCTAAATGACTAAGGACCAAAACTATAGCTAATGCCCATATTTAGCATGACAGTGGTAACGGTGATTTATTTTTTTCTCTACCACTTGCAGAGGGACCAACCCATAAACAGGTGCTCATAAAAACTTATCCATTTACATAATAGTTTTGATAGGTGAAAGGATGTCAAAAATTGCTTCAAAATAATCCACAGCAGGGAGGAAAAGCTGGGATTATAACTGAAATAAGGTTGGTTGCAAACTGATTTTTAAAGCTAGATAGGGCTTAAAGATTTATCACATAATTCTCTTTAAATATGTTTTGAGTTTTGTACTCATTATGCACTGACTCTAGTGAGTTTAGCAATGGGCAGGTTCACAGACTGTACAGTCACCTTCTATGATATTTTCCACTGCCACAACCCACAGCACACATTCCCAACAGGGACCTTTGCAGCAGAGATGAGGCAGCCTGGGGTCACACTACACCTACTACCACCTCACCCCTTCCATCCCACTCCAGTGGAGAACTGCTGATCTAATCAGCATTTAGTCAAACTAAATTTTAAAGTAATTTTAATATTTCAAATTTTTGACAGTTATGACACAAGTTGGAAAATAAAGTTTTCTGAGTAAGAAAAATTAAATTGGGTGCAGGTTGGCTTGGCAGGTAGCCTTTGTAATAGCTTTTACTTTAATTCATTATTGTATTTATTCTTTTTTTTTTTTTTTTTTGTGGTACTGGGGGTTGAACCCAGGGCCTCACACTTGCATGCTCTGCAAGTGCTGGACCACTGAGCTGCAACCTCAGCCATTTTTTTACTTTTTGAGACAGGGTCTCGCTAAATTACCAGACGGCCTCTGGTCTCGAACTTGCGATCCTCCTGTCTCCGCTTCCCGAGCCACTGGGATTACAGGCATGCGCCACCGCGCCCAGCATTGTATTTATTCTTATCATCTTCTTATCAGAGTTAAGTTTGATGAAGCAAGTTTTTTGAGTTTTTCTGTGGGTAGGTGAAAGAGAACTGTATTTATAGAAGGCAAATTACACCTAGGGTTTCCAAAGGAAGTTTAAAGAAGGACTAGAAGTAAGACAGATGGAAGAAAGAGCTGATTGCTCATCAGTGCTACAGTATAACAAGGTATCTGGGACCCACAGTTCACCCTCAAATCTTCTCTGCTAGCAACTACTAAAAGATAGTCAATGTGTTTTCAAAAACATGTCAACAAAAAGATAACATGCTTAGAAAGGTGAACAACTGATGTAAGGCAGTATTTTATTAAACTTGATTACAGAAAAATAACTTGCACATTTTGAACTGAAAGCATAATTTATTAAAAAAAATACTTGGCAATGGAATGTAGGACAAAACTGTGGTTGGAACACAGATCTAGGTTCAAATCCCAGCATTGTCACTGTCCTTAAAAAAAGTTGCTTCTGAGATGTAGTTGTAAAAAAATGGGAATAATAATACCCCTATCATTAGCTATCACAAATAACGAATTTGTTATTTTATCATAAATTATTACTCACAACAGTAGTAGAGGCCAGAGAGTATCATCATTTCCTTGTGCACTTCCCTGTCCCATAGGGCAACATGACAAAAAATGTCAGGATACACAGCGTGGCAGAAATGAGCTGTGCGATAAAGGGCAGTCTATATGGCCTGTTTGGTCCTACTAACCCACATTCAGCAGATTTTAATAATTTATTTTAATCTAATTAGAGTAATAGATTTCATCATCCATGCAAATTACCTATTTGAGCCATCACCAACAAGGCATATGGTGCTATGTATCTTCTAAAAAGGAGGATTTTTTTTTGCTCTGATAGTTACCAGGTGATTGCTATCCAGTAGATACTACTGTAAGTATTTTATATACACTAAGTCATTTATTCTTTACAGCAGCCCTGGAAGGATACTCTCATTTTGTAAATAAGGAAACTGAGGATTACTAAACAAATGAACGAGTGCTAAATGCTCAGAAAACTCATAAGAGTTGTGATAGGGAGTATGAGTATCTAGCTCTCTTTTTAGAGCTACCTTGCCCTGGCTACCTTCTTAGACCTTCTAAAGAAGCATTCTCTCTTCCCTTGTTTGTCCCATGTCTGGTGCATCAGATTCAATATTTACACTGAACACAATCATTTTAAATTTCTCTACCTGTTTACTCCCATTTCTCCAGCTAAACATTTATTTGTGTTGGAAAAGGTGCTTTTTAATAAGACCATAAAGTGTGTACCCCATATCAAAAAATGTTTTATTAAGTCACTTTATTTCTCTTATCTGGCCTTAGCATTTTACAATTACCATATTATGTAAAAAGAGGGAGAACACTTCTTTTCTCTCTTTTGTTCTGGGACTAATACAATAGTAGGCCAGATACCAACCTGATTTCTGTGTCTTTCTGCAGAAGTGTTCTCTTGGCCTAGTCACGTAGGAACCCTAGGTATTTGACAATGCCATGTGTGACGTGCAAATTTGTTGTGGATGACTTTTAAAGATGCTTCTAAACCTTTAATTTTATGATAATGTAAACTTTACCAAAAACATTTTTACCAGATGTAATATTATTATAATATTTTACCAAAACTTTTCTGGATCTGTCAGAGCTACTCAGACCAAGGCTTTGGGGGTTGTATATGGACACTGACAGTTGAGCTGGGGATTCAGTAAGGCACATGTGCTAATCAGAGACTAATGAGGTCATTCAAAATTTCTTCCAAGGCATGTAAAGCCAACTGATTAGCAAGTGAGAAACCTAGAGCAGTATCAACTAGCTACCTTAATGAAATAATGATGGGCTTTTTCAGCTGGCCAAAGAAATGCACAACTAGGTAAAGATTGTTGGGAGACAAATCACCAGTGGTCTTTCATGTTTCTGTATATCTTAAAAGCAGAGGCATGCATAACCTTGTGCTTTGGACTATATTCACGGATATCCGTGGAGTGAATAGACTTGGAAGTCAGAGATGATGTCTACCACTTTAGTACAGGGCAGTCTGCTGTCAAACATTATTAAAAATGTCTCTCTCCAAAGTAAAGGCTGGGCAGGTTTGCTTGAAGCCTATTATGAAAAGATTATGGCTTCCTATGTTCACAGTTCCTCTCCTGTAATGCAACCCACTGCATCTGCAGGAGACACTTGTGTCTTATCATGTAGCCCTGTGGAAGGGGAAGTGACACAAGAAAACAATACTCCTCTCATTCCTACTGATGATAATTTATAATAAATATATAATAAAAAGATGGCAATGCACTATCTTTATCTCTGACCCAGGAGTTCTGAGTCTCCTATCAGGATCCACAAAACTATAGTAGGTTAATTTGTTGGCTTAAAAGTAGGGCAAAAATCTCAGATCCTTCCTGGCAGTAGAAAGGAATAGAGGATTAATAGTTCATGGCTAGCACTGTATATATGAACTGAATTATCACTCTGTACCCCATAAATATGTATAATTAAAATAATTAATAAAAATTCATGGCAAAGAAGACAAAGTATGAACCATGCCTCCACACATTCCCAGTTACTTCTGTAATGTGATATGACATTCTATAAAGCTCTAAGCAAGTTATTTTGGTGTCTAATTTTCCATGTGGCAATTTTGTCCACAAAATTCTCATTTATTATAAGAAATCAAAATTCAGACAAATGTATGTCACGCTTCTTTAAAAGCTGACATTCTGGATGTGCCAGCAGTCTAAGCTGAAATTAAATCAATTACGAAGTTTTCACATGTCCCATCAAGTCTGCCAAGACACTCTGTTGTGTGATCCTAGTAAGTCTCTGAATAGTTAGAAATTTTCAGTTAGAAACATACATTTTCAACTGGGAGCTGTCTAAATGCTCTCAATGTAATTTCTTAAGAAAAGACTAAACTGAAAAAGCAAACCATGTCAGATTTCCCTGAAACACTGAGCTACTTTCAAAGTACCGCTGGCCACAGGAAGTTCAGGAAGCTGGATTTCTAAGGCAAACATTCCTCCTTCCTTTCTTGGCTAATGCTCCACCAAGATCAAACAAGGACCAGGAAAGACCACAGCAATGAAGAAAGTGGAACCTATTTATTGCCGAGGCAGTGGGCAAGAACAAGTTAATTCTCTTAAAAAAGGAAATCGTATGTGTTTAAAAGAAGTACTGAAACCTCAAGGCCACTGCTCAGATCTACCAATCTAAAATAAATCCATTATTATTATAAACCTCTATCTACATCCAATGAGATCTTCATTGTCTTCCTTTAGGGAAATATTTGGGAAATACTGGCAATTTGATAAAACTTTTGGGCAAGGAGTCAGAATCTAGAAAGATTAACAGAGATCAAGAAATTCTTTTGTATGGATGTTAGATTTATTTTTAGATGCAAAATGCAATAAAATGTTTAATACTATACTAGAACAGAGATGCAAAGGATTTCATGAGTCATTATCAACTCTCACAACACTCACATGAGGAAGGTATTGCATCTATTTTAGAGAAGAGAAACAGAAATTAAATAATGTAACAGAACTGAAGTATTTGTTATAACTCTTAGTATCAGATTAATTCCTTCCTTGTTTTCTGATGATGTTGTTGTTGTTAGGTGCCATCGAGTCGGAATCTGACTCATACTGACCCTACATACAATAGGCAAAACACTATTGTTAGTGCTTCTCTGCTGTTTGTAGGGTTTTCAATGGCGGATTGATTTGGGGAGTGGGTTGCCAGGTCTGTCTCTTAAGCCTACAGCACCTGATGTTCCCAAGGGGTCTCCCATCCAAGTACTAACCAGGTCTGACCCTGCTTAGCTTCAGAGATCTGATGGGATAGGATGCCACAGGGATACAGCTGCAGGATTTCTGATGACACCAGATAATAATAAGGGTAAAATTCAATCCAAATTTTAGAAAATAAAATCACAGTAACAGTTAATTTCTAGATATTACAAGTGGCATTAGTGTGGAATGGAAATGCAATAAATCTCAAAATAAAGAGGACTTCAGCAGTGGTAGACATACTGGAGAAGCACAAAAAGTATTTTGAGTGCAGTGGCACATGCTTGTAATCCCAGCAACTTGGGAGGAAGAGGCAAGTGGACTGCAAGTTTGAGGCCCGAGGCAGCCTGCGTAACTTAGCAAGACCCTGATTCAAAATTAAAGATAAAACATGGGCTGGAGGTGGAGCCCAGTGGGAGAGCAGTTCCAAAGAATACTTGAGGCCCTGGGTTCAACTCCCAAGAACTGCAATACAGAGAGAGAGAGAGAGAGAGGGAGGGAGAGGGAGAAAGGGAGGGAGGGAGGGAGGGAGAAAGGAAGGAAGGAAGGGAGGAAAGAAGGAAGGAAAAAGATTAGATGTAAGAGGAATAGTGGCATTTCAGGCTGAAAGATCCACAGTTCTTGTCCTCTTTTCATGTTCATTTCCCAGGACAACTTCCGCACACCATGTACTATACTACCTGAATATATCCTAATAGTCTCAAATAGTTGTTTTAAAAATTAAAAAGACCTTCCTGTTTTGACTACTGTAACTTTAGGTACTTAGCTATACAGAAAGGCAGCTGGACTGAGGGGTGGGGAGAAGTAAATAGAATGGTCAACAAAGCCTTGGCTACCTTGGGTTACAAAGCTTCAGATCACCCCTAGGAGTCTGAATTCACAGTCTCAGAGAAGTGAATCCCTCTCAGAAATAACATTGCAGTAGTCTGGCTATGACAGTACTATGGAATGAGCATGGATTAATCTGGACAAACCCAAGTCAGCCACTTGCCAGTTGTGTAAAGCCAATACTATAAACTGCATAAACCTCTGGACTTTTGCCAGTCTCAAGCACAACAAAAGGAAGGCAAGTGGCAAGACACTGGAGGTGACAGGTGTGAATTTATCATTAAAATTATCATTAACTTACCTTAAAATAAGACAGTATACCTAAAATATCACAACCAAAAGAAATAACCAGATGTCACACTACTACATTATATATTTGAATGTGTGTGTGTGGGGGGGGTAACATAAATTCATCCTAACAACAAATACACCAATTTGCTTATCAGTATTGTCTTTTGGGTTCAGAAAAAATCAACCCATGAAAATTTAATTCAATGGGGAGAGAAGTGAGGAAGCCTAATGGGGTAAGTTAAAACTAGAAAATATTATTAAACACAAATTGCCTCCTTTTCTTTAATGCCATGGGCCTGAAACATTTATATCTGCCCAAAATAGAGGAGCTAACTGCCCAGAGTAAAATAACCAGCTTCTCTTTTTGAAGTCTCCCACAACGTGCTGAGTAACCAAAATGTGTACCACGACATGTACAGAGCAGGAAAAGGCAGCTAATAAAGATGCCAGTGTGAGGCTAGATACAGAAAAATTGCAGAGTAGTACACTTGGTGAAAACCCAGGGTATGTGTTCAGTACTGACAGCTGTTCACTGGAAGAAAAGGTGAAAGCATAAGTCATGTTTTAAGAATTTTTAACTTCTTAAAAATTACATGTTAGATTTTACTGAAAATGACTATACGACTCTTATAAAATAAATTATTTTAATTAAAAACCTACTTTATGTTTTATTTAAGTTATTCTTAGAGGCTGGAAAGCCAGAAACCTCTCAGTAATGTCTTACGTTGTCTAAAACATCTTATAGACATGATATCATCAACTTGACAAGCTTCAGGCAGAAGCAGATACCTGTAACATGTGGCCAGAGAGCAATCAATTGATGTGAAGTCCCTGCGTGGTGGGCACCAGAACTAAGCTTAAAAATCCCAGATGCCAGCCCATCCTCCAAGAATCAATAACTAAAAATTTAAAGGCTACTGTGTGCTAGAACTAGTCTCTGTAAAAGAATGCAAAGACATATAAGACAAGTCTTTTATCTCCAGTAATTATTCTTCTGTTTAAACAAGACCTGCAACTTCAGGCCAGGCCAGTATGTCATAAGTACCCACAATGGACAGGTCAAGACTGTGAAGTTCTCTTATCCATATCCAATTCTGAGACAGTCACGCAGCCTGCCTGCCTGCCCTCCTTCCTTCCTTCCTTCCTTCCTTCCTTCCTTCCTTCCTTCCTTCCTTCCTTCCTTCCTTCCTTCCTTTTTCTTTCTTCCTCAGACTTAGGAATTGAACCCAGGGCCTTACACATACTTTGCAAGAACTCTACCACTGGGCTGCACCCTAAATCCAGTTTTTATTTTTATTTTTTAATTTTGAGATAGGGTCTCAGTAAGTTACATAAACTGTCTCTGGCCTCAAACTCATGATCCTCCTGCCTCTGCCTCCCAAGTTAGGTGTGTACCACCCTACCCAGCAAGAGCCGGATTTTCTAGCATGTAACTTTACACCTAGCTCCAGTTCCAGTAACTAGCCTCTGGACCAGGAATTCACAGTGATTGATGGGCTGCTATAAAGGAATAAACAGGGCCACTTGGATTCTTGGTCTTTGTCATCCTAATGGAGAAGCAACTATGCAAGGAGCAGCTGAGTTCAAGGTTAAAAGGCATGGGAGCCAAACTGGTGGGATGTGGCAAGTTGAAGGCTCAATATAAAACCATTACAGGGGCTAGGGGTGTGGCTCCATGGTACAGCACTTGCTGAGCATGCACAAGACCCTAGTGGGTTTGATCCTCAGTGCCAAAAAAAAAAAAAAAAAAAAAAAAAAATTTTCCCCCAGCGCTGGGGGACTAAGACAAGAGGATCATGAGTTCAATGCCAGCCAGGCTACATAGCAAGACCCTGTCTCAAAAACATATGAACAAAAACCCCATTAAAGGCTATTTCAAGTTCAAAATAAAAGATAAACAGAACAAGGGGTAGAAAGTTAATTAAAAAGGGAAGAACTGGCTTAGCAGTGGTGCACACCTGTAATCCCAGGGACTTGTGAGGTAGAGGGAGGAGGATCACAAGTTTGAGGCCAGAGACAGACTGCATAGCTTATCGAGATCCTGTCTCAAAATTTAAAAAGTTAATAAATGGCTGGGGAGTTCAGCTCAGTGGTAGAGCACTTGCAAAGTATATACGAGGGCCTGGGTTTAACCCCCAAGTCCTAAAAAAAAAAAGGAGGGGGGGAAGATCTACACAAACAAGAGAGGATGCTGGTCCCTGGTGCCATCCATTTTTTTTTGTAGGTCCAGACAATACTTACCCAGATTCATTAGCATGGCTATGAAAGAGTAGGGTTGGAGCAGTGGGTATGTGTCAGGTAACAATTAAAGATTAATGGCAAAAGGCAAGGCCCACACTGCATCACCCTGAGGCAGGGTTTCTAGCTCTGACACTGTGGACACTTAGGGCTGGATAATTCTTTATTGTGGGGGCTGCCCTGTACACTGCAGCAAGTTTAGCAATACCTCTACTATCTACCCACTAGATGTCAGTAGCAACCTCCTCCCTAGGTATGGAAATAAAAACAAACAATTCCAGATTGTCAGATGTCCCCTGGGGGCAAAATCACCCTCAGAGGTGTCACTGCTCTGAGCAGGTGTCAATGGATAGCCACTTAATGATTTTTAAACCAAAGAAGCCATATGATTAGATTTGATTTTCAAACAGAGACAGCAGAGTAGCTGGAGACTATGAAGGGGCAAATGGGGAGGCAAAAAGACCAGGTAGAATTCAGACGGAGCTCAGGTGAAGATGATGAACAGTGAACCAAAGCAAAAGCTACAGAGACAGAAACAAGGGTATGAATGCAAGATACCAGAGGAAAATTAGACAATACTTCAGGCCTGATAGGACACAGAATTTGAGGTGAAGAGAGAAATGGGACGGAATTACTTGTAGGTTTCTGGTCTGGCACTTTGTGTGGCTGTGAGGGCCCCTTCCTAGGATAGAGAATTTAAAAAGAAAGAGCAGGTTTCAAAGTGAGTTCTGACTTAGATATTATGCTTACAGTATAAGTGTGGGATATCCAAGGAATGAAGTCCAGTAGCGCTGGTGCTCAACTAGCTAGCACTTACCAAGATTATGTGGTAGATCTCAGACAAATATTAGCTCCTTAATCCTCCTCATCATCCTTTGACATACCAACTATTGTCACCTCCATCTTACAGATGGGAAAACTGCTACACAGAGGAAGAAATTATATAATTTCTCCAAGATTCCACAGCTAATAAGTTTAGGAGCTTGGATCCCAAACTTTGGCAGTCAATGTCAATCTCTGCTTTTACCCTCTAAACCGCATTGCCTGCCATTATAGTGAAAGAGAAAGATTTAGGTTATAATGTAGATATGGGTAGTTTTCAGTCTACAAGTGGATGGTAGGTGAAGTCATAGGCATATATATGATCTACCAGGGGAAAATGTGTAAAAGCAAGATACTACAGGAAACCACCTGCTAAGCCAAAGGTGCAGAAGCCAGAGGAAGGAGCCAGTGGAAGGATGTGAGAGGTAAAAGGGAAAATCTTAAGGTCAAGAAGTAAATAATGCTATTTTTGTAACCCATGTAATACCTTGCATATAATCTAATTTTTAATTGAATCATTAACCTTGAATAATGAACATACCAAATATCCATGCTTAAAGCATATTCAAAAAAATTTGGAAAGTAAACCTCAAATGATACCTGCTTATGATTTTTTCCCAGGACCCCAAGAGATTATGCAAGATACATTGTCACTAAGTATTAATAGCCTAGACACCATAAGAAATTATTCCTTACATTTATTTCCAGCTAATAAGATTTTTAAACTTTTATACAAATTCTTTTATAGCAATAAAGCATGGAACTGTTTTGCATTTGGTTGAAGATCACATGATATATTGGCTCTTCTATGTTTTGCAAGGCCTGCAGCTGTAGCCCTGTGGTGTTCGATCCTGTCAGATCTCGGAAGCTAAGCAGGGTCAGGCCTGGTTAGTAGTTGGATGGGAGACCGCCTAGCAGCACCAGGTACTGTAGGCTTGTGAGAAGGACCTGGCAACCCACTCCCAAAATACAATCCACCATTGAAAACCCTACGAATAGCAGAGAAGCACTGACAATAGTGTTTCACCTGTTGTATGTAGGGTGGCTATGAGTCAGACACCAACTTGATGGCACCTAACAACAACTACAACAACGATGTTTTGCAACTGGCAAATACATAATTGTGTAGTGTTTTCCTAAAAGATTCAGAAAACATGTACATGAGAACTGATCACATCTCACTTGAAAGGTTACCACAGCATTGGAAAACCTAGATCTGCACTGTTCTGTAACTCTCTGGTGTCTCAACAGCTTTGGTTATGTGTTCCTAATCATACTTTGCATTCCTAAGCACAAATGCTTAATAGAAGATAAGTTCCCCTCAAGATACAAAACACTTGGCCCCCACTGAGGCAGATCAGAGGAACCCACATTTCCCTGGGGTCTAGGGGCAGGAGTTCAGTATTGGTTAAAGTACCATTAAATATTGGTAAAGTATGGTTAATGATAAGTCTTAATTTAAGCACTCCTCTTAATGTTTATTTTTCCTTTAAATAAGCTAAGATGTTGGGGTCTAGGGTGATTTGAGTCTGTAATTTACACCTGTTAGACCCTTCCCTGGTGCCCCAGCTTACTTGAGTAAAGGTCTACCAGCCAAGCAGCAAGCTGGACTACCTCATGCCAGCACTGGCTGCTTGAATGCTCTACCCATGGACACCTTCAGGAAACTAACACCGAAACCACAGCTGCTTACTGTGAAGCACAACTCTGACCCTGAAGCTACCATCCCAGCCACAAGTGTTTCAAATAGCTTGTGTTGGACTTTTTGGTATCATAAGCCTTGATGAACACTAGCTGACCCTTCACTCATTTCCACCCAGGCCAGAGGGGCAGCATGTACGCCGGCAGCCCAGCAAAAGGCCTGTGACTGGTAGTAACACAGTCCTCATGTCGTGATTGGTGCAGACATAATTGCTACATCCTCTTTCTGGCTATATAAGAGGCTTGTTTGGTTCACTTTGTGAGCTAGGCAGGTGACATCTGGTGTTGCAGCATTAGGCCCAATAAAAGGCTTCTCCCAAGTGGCCTTTTCTTGCCTACGTTTAGTCTTTATCATTATTAGGGCAGGCTGAGCTGGTAACATGAAAACAGGAAGAGATGATGGTGAAAGCAGAAGCAGAGTGGAAGTGGCAGCAGAGTAAGCAACAGTGGCAGAGGTGACAGCTGTGCCAGTAGCAACACGAGGGCACTTGAGTAGTTCCAGAGAGCAGCTGAGGCAGGAACGACGGGGAGCAGAGGCAACAGAGACAATGAGGGCCGTGAAGAGCTGAAGGCAAAAAACTACAGTCCTTAGTGACTGGAAAAGATCCAGTGATTTGCCAAAAGGCCATGGGTCTGAGACACCCTAGTCCTGACAACTGTAACATCAGCTGCTGTCAAGGGCTGGGGATCCCAACACCTGAGGCCTAAGAGCTCTAACACTTGCTGCTATAGGGCTCAGGGTCCCAGCACCCAAGACCTGTACAATAGATGAAACACTAGAAAGTGCCACTTGCTGCTGCTTCTGACTGCCTGGTGCCTCTGCTTCCTGCAGTCATGAGCTAGGAATCACAGCTGCCAAGGGCCCAGGCTGCTGTTGGTTAAAGTTCACAACAATAAGCATCCAATTTGAATGCACAGAGTCATAAGTCTGGCTTTGAAAACCTGGAGCAATAGGCCCCCCTCTCTCAGGGCTTAGAGCCACTGGATCCACCAGTCCAGTCCCTATACCATGGGCACTCAAGGGCTTGGGACTGCCAGGACTGAAAGAGATTTTCCTATTCTACCCATAATTCCTATCTGGGTAGAGCAAAAGTACTCCAGTCAACTGACTGGTTATACCATTTTCGATTTAAGACCAAGTGTTTCTTTGTGGAATAAGTCTTAATTTCCAGGATCAAATTTCAGTGTGCGTGTAAATCATCTGAGAATTATGTTAGAAGAAGATTCTGTTTCAGTTGGTCTGAGACTGGATGTATATAACAAGCTTCTTCCCGGATGATATGGGTGCTCTTGTCCATACTGGCTGCTCAAATGTGGTCACTGGACAAGAAGCACTGGAAGCACTTGGAAACGTGTTAAAATTGTGCTTTCCCTGGTGTGACAAATAGAACATACCATTATCATCTGCTGAAACAGATAACTCTACAAATCTACCTTAAATTGTTTTCTTTAAAATCAATTTACAACTCATCCACTCATTTTTTCTGTTCTGTTGTTTTTAAAGATCAAATCTCTTTTTCTCTCCCTTCCTTGCATTATCCTAAACTGTGAGTCTAACGCTTAAGCCCCTCCACAATAGCACACCAGTTCTTTCTGCTTCTTGCCTGTAATCCTTGTACAGATTCATAGAATGACAATCAAATGGGATTGGTGATTTTCTACATACAAACCGCCTCCTCTCACCATACTCACTCTTGTTTTGGTGGCTGTAGTTGATGCTTTTATTCCTTTGGGCAGTCACTAATGCCATTCCTCTCTAGTTACCTTGCCTAATCTCTCAATGAGGTGTGTTCTCACCATTCCTTGAAGCATTCACCTCCATGACAGGAAATTTCATTGTAATATTTACAACATTCTCCTGTATATGAGATCTTTGTGTCTTACATATACAAGGATGGGGTCTTTGTCTTATCCCTGCAGCTGAACTGCAAGATATTCAAAGGCTGGAAACTATTACTAATTCTGATAGTCCTTGCATTGCTTAAGATAGTTCCTCACCCATATAATACTAAAGAAAAATCCACGAAAATAAAGTAAAGCATTAATGATGATAAATTGAATCTAAATATTCTCATATCACAAATTTGTTGTTGTTGTTGTTGTTGTTGTTAGGTGCCGTTGAGTCGGTATCCGACTCATAGCGACCCTCTGTACAACAGGGGAAACACTATTGTCAGTGCTTCTCTGCTGTTCATAGGGTTTTCAATGGCAGATTGATTTTTGGGAGGGGGTTGCCAGGTCCTTCTCCCAAGCCTACAGCTTCTGGTGTTCCCAGGCAGTCTCTCATCCAGGTACTAACCAGGCCCGACCCTGCTTAGCTTCTGAGATCTGATGCGATCGGATGCCACAGGGCTACAGCTGCAGGCATCACAAATTTAAGTTATGTTTATTTCTCCAGTATGATTCATTTGTTTTCTATTTTTGGCACCACAGATAGAAAATCAGGCATGGTGCTTACTTGTATTTTTTCCAACTCTTACATCTAGAAAAGTTTTGTTTGATCTTACTTGATCCATTTTATCAGAACTGAAATCCTGAACCAGTTCATTTGGCACTGTCATATGGAACAGGCCCTTATCAGTTGAGGAAAATTAATCTTATAATACAGTCTTCATGAAACCATTATAAAACTCCATATGCACACACAGAAAGGATCACAAAGCAGCACAGAATTAAATTTGTCATGCTGGAATAAAGCATAGTGATAAAGGTTAAATTTTGGAAACTAAAAGCTCTGTAGAATACCTGGAAGACTCTAAGGCATAAGGAGACTGTTGTATTTACTTTAAATCATAAAGTTCACGAACAAAAGTCAGCCAACTAGACAATCGCTCAAGTACAAAACCTATCCAACTCCAATAGAATGTATAAATACCAGGCATAAATTAAATATTAGTCATGCAAAATGTTCTCAACTAAATTTTGAAGATAAGGAAATCAATTTTGAATAATTATTAAAAATGAACCCAGGTTAGTAAACATATTGTAGTAGAGCTTAAAAGATAAGTGGAGTTAGGGTCAGCACCACTGGGTAGAAACAAAAACTAACAGTAAAAACTGCCTTGCTCTAAAAGTAAGAATTAAAGAAAACAATATGACTTCACTGACTTACATAAGAAATGTTCCACTCAAGAGCTGCCAAGACAATATTGAGCATCCTACTAGAGAGCAAGAAAGTATCCACATACATTTAAAATCCCTGCAAATGATTTTCATTCATGACTAGTTAATTAGCTTTCTTGCCTTTAAATACCATGTCTTTGGCAAAAAGTGCAAAAGTGAGAGGGTTTTCTGATAATGATAATTGGTAAAATAATGACTCCCCCCAAAATGTCCACAGCCTAATTTTTACAACATATAAATATGTTACCCTACTTAGTAAAAGGGAATTTGCAGTTATGAAGGTGTTAAAGATCTTGAGATGGGGAGATCACCCTGGATTATGCAGGTATGGCCAAGGCTATCACAAGGGGTCCTCTAAGTAGATAAGGGAACCATAAAAGAAGGTTATAGTGATGAGATATGAGAGGGACTCAACAATTTACTTGTTTCTGACTTTGAAAATGGTGGAAAAGGTTGGGCATGGTGGCTCCCACCTGTAATTCCAGCAACTTGGGAGGTAGAGGTAGGGGGATGACAGGTCTGAGGCCAGAGGCAGCCTATGGAACTTAGTGAGACACTGTCTCAAGACAAAAAATAAAAAATGGGCTGGGGATGCAGCCCAGTGGCAGAGCACTTGAAAAATGTGCAAGGCCCAGGGTTCAACTGCCAAATACCAAAAAAAGAAAAAGAAAAAAAAGAAAAGAAAAGAGAGAGAGAGAGAGAGAGAGAGAGAGAGAGGAAGAAGAAGAAGAAGAAGAAGAAGAGAAAATGGTAGAAAAGACCATGAGCCAAAGAATGAGGCAGCCTCTGATAGCAATAAAAGATCAAGAAACAGATTGTTCTCTGAAGCCTCCAGAAAGCAATGTAGACCTGTTTACCTGTGAATTTAGCCTAGTGAGATCTACGTTGGACTTCTAATCTACAGCATGGTAAAATAACAAGTTTGTGTTGATTTAAGCCACTGATTTGTGGTAATTTGCTATGGCAGCAGTAAGAAATTAAGGGTAAATTGCTGTGAAAAGAATTCTTGGGTCTCAGAGTATAGCCCTGTGGCAATGCATTGCCTAATATGCATAAGGATCTGGGTTCCATCCCCAGAACTTAAAAAAAAAATTTTTTTTCTCTAAAACAAACACAGCTCCTTAAAAGTATAATACAATTCTCTATAAAATGCTCAGCAAATGTTAAGACTTAGCTTTACTAAAAAACAAAACAAAACAAAAAACCCTGTTTCTCTGTAAAAAGCTAACACACAGCACCTAAAACTATATTTCATAAAAGGATTAAAAGTAAATACAACTAACTTTGATCAAAAAGTGGTTTAGAAAGCTGGGTGTGGTAGCACATGCCTCTAATTCCAGCACTTGTGAGGCTGAGGAAGGAAGATCATTAATTCAAGGCCATCCCGGGCTACACAGCGAGACCTGCCTTAAATACATATATACATACATACACACACACACAAGTAAATGAGTAAAGAAACAAGCAAACAAAAAAGTGAGTTAAAAAACAAAACAGACCAAGATATTTTCAACCAGATAAGAAGATGATAAAAAATTAATTAGGAAGAGTTGCCATTTCTTGCATATAACATTTAAGAAGGGCATTCCTTTTCAGTAGGTCAGCCAGAAGGCAAAACTCAGGATTTCTTTTAAAGCTCATAGTTACCTGATGATCCTCTGCGCAGCATACTGATGGAGAGAACGAAACTGTGCTGACATGTTTGCTAAAGCTGCCAAACAATTTGTGTGAAGGTACTTGTCCTGTTAGAAAACAGCAAGTTGAAAACATAAATCAAGTCATCTCTATATTTTCAGCAAGGTTAACTAGAAACAAATGTAAACTCCACTGTCACTAATTTCAGAAAGTTTCAGTCTATCTCTAGTCCCTAAATCCATAACACACTGAGAAGTCAAAATATTTCCACAATTCTTTTGGAAGCCATAACTGACACAAAATACGATGATGCTATTGGTGGTCTTCATCATTCCCACCATGATGAATAATGAAATAATTTGCTGCAGAAATAATAATGTTTAATTAGTGTGCTACCCCAGACTCTAATGTTTACACATAATATAGCATGTACACTATCTTTCTAAAAAATTCCATTCTAAAACATATCTGGCTCCTATAATCTCAGATAAAAAAGATGGATAATATATACATCTGCCCCACAAAGGAAAATAAATAAAAATTTTAAGTGAACTTGTACATTTGGCTATGAATTCGGTACACTGCTTCACTTTGATAATATATTTCTATTGACCAGAACTGAAACTTGCTTCCAGATAGTACAAACAGAATCCAGTTGAATTTTTTTTTAACTCTGTAAAGCGTTTGCTGTCTTCTCCTTTTCTTTCCCATGTGAATTCATCTTTTCATGTGCTTCATCTTCTTATACTTTATTGTTTGCTGCTTTTAAAAGGCAAATCAGTGTTATCCGTCTAACAAAGATATATGATAGCTTTGATATACATGTGTTCCATTACTTGTTTTCTATTTCATGTAAAATATTTCTGGCCATTTAATCATTAAATATTAAGAAACAGACATTACAACTGTGTAATATGGTAACCATATGCTGATCTATATTTTTTTCACCATACTTCATGAGAATTTTAGCACTCTGAAAATTGAGATTGCTTTAAACTATGGTCTTATAATTGTATTATATCCAAAAAGATAGGAAAATAGCTACAAAATACTTACTCTTGTCCTTGTCATGTTGTACTGAATGGTTCTTATTACAACCAGAATCAGGAGACTCCCCAGTGAAATTTCAGTTAAAACCCGTTCTGAATACCAAGTAATATTTTTTAATATCTGTAACAGGAAAGAAAAGTAAGTAAAAATGATTGCGTTAGGATAAAGAAATTATTCCAGGTCTACAATTTTGATAGTCCGTGGTTTTTCTCAGCAGTGAAGCAGTAAAAAGGTGAACTGTAGTATTTTCAGTTCTAGCAAGCAAACGGTACTAATGTGTTTATGTCTTCTTCCTTCTTAAATATACCAGGGAAAAAAGGTCTGGAAAGTAAGAAGGTATCTACTAGTGATATCATAGGTAGACAAAAGGAGACATATCTGGAAGAGATAAGGCACACAGAATAAAAGTGACAGAAAAACCAAATAGAGCTTAGCAATTTCAGAACAAAAATAAGAAAAGGTGGGTACCTCTTAAACGCAGACCTTTTACAACAGAGTGCAGAAAACCTCTGTGCATATGGTTAGGAGACAGGCCAGGACCACAGTGAGCCTGACTTCCAAAAAGATATGCAGAGTCAACTACTATGGGTGTTCAGAGCAGGAAGCTCTGGAACCCACCTCCAGGCTTCAGTGAGCAAGAACTGTTTCCTAAACTGAGATGTATAGATTTGTGTAAGGGAGGAAGGGCCACACAAACACAAAACTAGACAGCAAAGCAACTAATTCTAGGCTCCCACAAAGAAGAAGATAAAATGCAAACCAACCAACCAACCAACCAGCCATCAGGCTCAGCCAAGCACCAGAACTCCCTAAGGTTCTTACATTATGGTTGTTGTTGTTTTTAGGTGCCGTCGAGTCAGTATCCGACTCATAGCGACCCTCTGTACAACAGGGGAAACACTATTGTCAGTGCTTCTTTGCTGTTCACAGGGTTTTCAATGACAGATTGATTTTTGGGAGGGGGTTGCCAGGTCCTTCTCCCAAGCCTACAGCTTTTGGTGTTCCCAGGCGGTCTCCCATCCAGGTACTAACCAGGCCCGACCCTGCTTAGCTTCCGAGATCTGATGGGATCGGATGCCACGGGGCTACAGCTGCAGGCACATTATGGTTACTCTCTGTCTTTTCTCCTTGACTCAAGAAGAGTCAATGTGCCACATTCTTCTACCCATACATATGAAAAAGGAAGAGATTTCTGGGGTGTTTTTGTCCTCTCTGATAAGATATACCCATATGCAGGGCACAGCATATCTTCAGCATTCACAACTGTCACGGAAAATCCCAGGACCTTCGAAAACCAATGAATTTAGACTTGCATTTTTAACGATAATTGAACAACAATAAAACCACCAAAAAATTAAGAAATTCATTAACTTAAAGGAAAGGTATGCTGACCTTAATCAAGTCTCCATTTTAATTACTTGTGTATATGAGATATGGAGGCTAGAAAAGTACATTAAATATAATGATATAATTAACTAAAGACAAATGTAGGAATGCCACTAAACAAATGATACAGTTTCTTCAAAAAGTGATATAATAAAGTGGTAGGAGGAGATACTATAAATTTAAGAGTCTTAAGTAAATATAGGCTGGGCACCATGGCACACACCTGTAATCTCTGCAACCTGGGAGGTTGAGGCAGGAGGATCATGAGTTCAAGATCAGACACAGCCTGCACATCTTAGTGAGATCCTGTGTCAAAATAAAAAATTATAAAGGGCCTTGGAGTATAGCTCAGTGATGGAACGTCTAACAATACTCAAGTCACACACACACATACACACACACACACAAAAAAAAAAAAAAAAAAAAGGAAAGAAAGAAAGAAAAAAAAGAAGAAAATACAAAGAATTCTTACAACTCAAAAATAAGTCAACTTTTTAAAAAGGGTGTGACTATACAAAAACAAGGTCAAGGATTTCCCTCGTAGTGATGGAAATGTTCTGTATTGCAGCTCTATCCATGTCAATATTTGTTTTGCAAGATGCTACCAACAAGAAACAGAGTAAAAGGCATGAGAGATCTCTTGCATTTTTCTTAAAAGTACACAAGAATCTACAATTTTTTCAAAATAAAAAGCACAACTTAAAACTATGGGTAAAAGATTTCAAAAGATACTTCACAAAAGAGGATATACAAGCAAATAAAAAGCACATTAAAATGCTCAATATCATTGGGCATTAAGAAATGCAAAATTCATTTGCTCTTATGTGGTTCCAGGCCCCAGTCTTCAAAATTCCTAGCAGGCCATCCTCAACATCCCATGGCCAACTTTGCCTGAGCAGACTTGGGTCCTACTCCCTCAGTTTCTCCAATGGATATTTCCTATCTTGCCTGCTGTTGAGTCCAGCCCAGAGGCTAGCTGAGGAACAGGAATTGAGACTGGTTGCCACAAAGCCAGAGAGGACCACAACAGCACCTGCTTCTCTGTGGCTGTATCTGTAGTCCCTAGGTATCCTTGCTGTGGCAGTGAGTCCTTTTACCCATTCTAGCCCCAGTAGAGGGGGGATTGTCCTTCCTGAGGAGAACAGGTGAAACAGCTTTGCAGATAAGTACCAGCCCATGGGAAATCAAATGGGTGAAATTGGCTTTGGGCCTGACTGCCTCAAGACCAGCCATCCTCTAGGCTCCAGCCTTCCTCCTTATGCCTAAGAGTTAGGGAAAGAGTGGGACTGGCCCAGAGACCTCCTTATGTTGGCCAGATCACCTGGACCTGTGTTGTGACTTAAGCTCCTCTTACCAAGAGGAGGCAAGGCTAGGCCTCTAGCACCTCAGAGTTGACTTTGATAATCTTTCAAGGCCCAGGGCCTGTTCCCTTCCTGACTTCAAGGCATCTGCATCCCTCTTTCATATCACACAACAGAGAAGCCTGTTCTCATGGCATGTAACATCCCTGTGAAGAAAGCGTTGTATATGATTTTGTATTTTTTAATTCATTTTAATCTACTGGTTGGAATCTAATTTTTAAATTTTATTGGAACTCACATTTTAAAAAGAAATAAAAATGTTTAAATAATAATAATAATAATTTTTTACAAAGCAATGCAAAATTCAAATAAAAATGAGATAACATATTTTACAAATAAATAGGTCCACATGATCCTATGTAGACAAACTTAGTACAAACATTTTAATCTATTTATTTTCACTATTACACATGAAAAGGGAAAGGATAAAAATAAACAGAGACTAACAAGAAAGTCAGTTTCTAAAGAAAAAGAACACGTGTTTAAATACTTGCCTTTGAAATGTCACCACAGTATTCTCAAAGCCTTATGAAACTGCACTTGAGTGCAAAATGAACCTAAAGCCTTCCCTATCTTACCGTCCCTGTTCTGGCAGTGAGTAAAGCTTAATTTTTACCCCAAATCCATTGCTAACTTGTAAGTGTTAATTGTTGTTTGTTGTTAGATGCTGTCAAGTCAGTGTGTGACTCATAGCAACCCTACATACAACAGACTAAAGAAACACTATTGTCATGCTTCTTTTTGTAGAGTTTTCAGTGACTGAAAGTGTCAATTATAAAATGTAAAAAAAGACAGAGTATGGAAAATATTATAAGAAAAAGTATACCCGCCCATGAATTTTCTCAAATCTTAACAATTTTGTCATATTTGCTTCAAAGTTTTTTGTGTGGTTACTTTTTGGGATTTTTTTTTATGTTGTTTTTGCTGTTGGTAAAGCAAATAAAAGATTACATACCTAGATGAATCCCCACTGTATCCTTCCCCATTTTCATTCCCTTTCTTACTCTCTAGATATAGCCAGTACTCTGTTTTACTTGGCACATTCTAACATTTTCAATATCATACACAATGCCATGATGAGAATTAACATGCATATCTTCTCTATGCAAATATACAAGTCTTCCTAGTTGGCCATGAAGTGTAATTGCTGACTTATGGAGTATGCACAGCTTTAGTTTTATTAATATCTCTTAAATATATAACTTGTCTTATGACTTATCAATTATATTCCCACTTATATACCCAAGAGAAATGTGTGCATATATTCACTGAAATACATATCTGAAAATGTGGCAGCTTTATCAAAAATAGCACAAAACTAGAAAAAAACCAAAAAGTACACCGAACAAGAGAATGGATAAATATACTATGGCATATTTAAAGAATAGAATAGCACATAAAAATAAGAAAAGAACAAACTAAGGATAAAATAACATGGATGAATCTCACCAACATTATGTTCCACAAAAGAAGCAAATAGAATATGGTACAATTCAAGAGAAGGCAAAACCTAATCTACTATGAGGGCAGTCAGGACAGTGAATATCTCTGGCTGAGCTGGGGTACTGACTAGAAAAGGATCTAAGAGTATTTTATTATGCTAGAAATGTTCAGTGTTTGATCTGGTGGTGGTTGTTAGGTGCTGTCAAGTAGAGTCTGACTCACAGCAACCCTCATAGAGTTTTCAATGGCTAATTATTTCAGGGTTGCTTCGGGAGTGGATTGCCATGTCCTTCTGCCATAACAACACAGGTATTATTGTTAAGTGCCACCAAGTTGGTATCCAACTCATAGCGACCCTATGTACAACAGGTGAAACACTATTGTTAATGCTTCTCTGCTATTCATAAGGTTTTCAATGGCTGATTGTGTTTTGGGAGTGGGTTGTGGGTCCTTCTCCCAAGCCTACAGCACCTGGTATTCCCAATCATTCTCCCATCCAAGTACTAACCAGACCCGACCCTGCTTAGCTTCCAAGATCTGATGGGATCGGATGCCACAGAGGTACAGCTGCAGGCTACCACAGGTATAGACACATGTAAATTGAAATTATGGTTACACTAAATAAATGGCAGAAAAAAAAGAAAGAAATAACAAGTGTTTACAAGTGTGGACAACAAAGGAACCTTCACACACTATTGTGGGAATGGAGATTGGGCACGTTCATTGTGAAAAACAGTAAGGAGATTCTTAAAGAAATTAAAAATAGAATGACCATGTTACCCAGTAATCTTTCTTCTGAGTATAAACCTAAAGGAAATGAAATTACCATCCCATAATGATACCTGCAATCCATGTTCATTACAGCACTATTCACAACTGTCAAGATAGGGAAACAACTGAGGTATATGTCAACAAGTAGATATAAAAGATGTGGTATATGAGGCAACATAGCATCATTCAATCTTAAAAAAAAGGGAGATATTGCCATTTGCCACAACATGGACAAACTTGGAGAACATCATACTACATGAAATAAGGCAGATAGAAAGACACAGCCTGCATGATCTCACCTATATAGGGAAACTTTTTTTAAAAAAAGCAAATATAGAGAACAAAACAGTGGTTACCAAGGGAGGAGGTGGCATGTAGGTAAAAGGACACAAAGTTGCAGATATACAAGTGTGAATAAGTCTAGGGATCTAATGTATAATAGAAGACTATAGTTAACAATATTGTATTATATTTAGGATTTTTACTAAATGAGATTTTAGGTGCTCTTGTAACAACAACAACAAAAGAAGTAACTGTGAGATTAACGGGTATATTAATTTACTTGACTATAGTAGTCATTTTATTACCAAAACATGCTGTACATCTTAAATGTCTACCACAAAAACAGAAATTGGGGGGGATGAGTAGTAGAGCACTTGTCTAGCATGTGCAGGGCCCTGGGTTTGCTCCCAAGGAGCAATGAAATGAAGGAAGGAAAGAATGAAGGAAGAAGAAAAGAAGGGAAAAGAAATGTGTATTGTATATTTTACACTCTTTCTGTAGTGGTCAAGATCTTAAATCTTAGTGGAAATTACTACATAATTGGCAAAAAAAAGTTTATTTTTTTTGTGTGTGTTTGATTTGCAGTACTGGGGGATGAACCCAGGGCCTTGTGCTTGCATGCTTTGCAAGTGCTGGACCACTGAGCTGCACCCCCAGCCGCCCTCCTCCTTATTTTTTTTTTTTTTACTTTTTGAGACAGGGTCTCATTAAGTTATACAGACTGCCTCTGGTCTTGAACTTACAATCCTCCTGCCTCTGCCTCCCGAGCCACTGGGATTACAGGCGTGTGCCACTGTCCCCGGTTGCAAAAATGTTTTAATGGAACATTTGATAAATGACACCATGAAAGCCCTACAAAAAATAAGGAGCAAAGGAAATGTCTGTGTCCTGTGAAGAGCAAAAGCCCTGTTCCTTTCTCATATTTGACCCTGCAGCAAGGAGACTAGAAGGGTCTTTGAGAACCAATCCACCCCAAAGAAAATGTGTACAGGAGTGGGGGTTTGGCTTAGTTGGTAGAGAACCCCTCCATCCTTCCCAAGGAGCTGAGTTCAATCCCCAACACAAGTATGGGAGAATGGTCCTGGCAGCCTGCTCCTTCAAACACCCGGCCAATGAAACCCCTAAGAATAGCAGGAGTAGCACCGACACGGTGCCTGGCAGGCTCACACAATTTGATTAGAGATACTAACATTTACCTTATAGAGTTGTGAGAATTTCATGAGAAATCCCCATCCAGTGGGTGCTACTATTCAAAAAAGCAAGCAGCTACCTTGTTTTCTTTCACTCCAGCTCATAAGAAATGGAGACAGGGACACCCTGGAAGAGTGTCTGTGATATTGTGATATAATAAAACATAAAAAAAATTTTTTTTAAAGGAAATGTCTACAGAAAGAAAGAAAGAGTCCCAGAGAAAAGACTATGCAGAGCAAAGAAGAGTTAGTAAGCCCTGTCCACACACAGAACATCCAGCCCACTTGTCAGTGCCAACTCCCCAGACGAACAGGACCTCCAGACCTCCAGAGGAAAGCGTGCAATGTGACCAAAGGCAGGAGTACAAGAAGAAAGCATGGTCTGTCTGAACACATTCAAGGCGAGTGTACATTCTGTTGAAGTACTGGAGGTTGAATTAGTGATTAGCACATTAATAAAAAATCTTAAGTGATGTGCTAGACAGTGAAACATGTATATGAAAAGAAGCTAACTATCCTATACTAATAGCTGAACTAAGAATAATAGTTAAGATAATCATGGGTTGGGGATATAGCTCAGTGGTAGAGTTTCTGGCATGAGTGAGGCCCAGCACTGAGGGGGAAAAAAGATAATCATAATAATGTAAACAAAACCAAAACCAAAAAACTTCACCCTTCTCCGTAAGTTTTAAAAATATGCACATGTATCACTTTGACACAAAGAAAATGTCAAAGAGGAAGAAAAAACTGTTTTGGGAATGAAATCCTTCAAATCACCAAAATTTTTATACTCTTTAAAAAAACTCATAAAACAATTTCTCCATCCTCTTCCCTTTGTTCTTTATTCCTTCTCTCATCCTATATACAAGGAACAACCCTGCTTGACAATGTCTGCCACAATTAAAAGATGGAAATGAAAGGGAGAAGAAAACCGAATCTAGTAGTAGCAAAAACATTTGTGTCAATTACTAAAGAATCATTTTGACAGAGATTTTAAAAGTTACTAATAGATGTTCAGGAAAAAAAAACACTATTCATGAACCTAGAGAAAGAAATATCATATCTAATCCAGGTCCTCACAAAGACATCAACCAGAAGGAAAAGATGAAAAGCAAACAGCATAGAAATTTCATGGAGGGACATGTCTGTTCTGTAACTCTAAGTCTAATCAAAGTAACGATAACTTACCACTTCATGAATGGATCTGTTGAAGCCATCATCTTCTGTAAGGATCAACAGTATTATAAGGGCCATATACACATGGTGTGAATTTCTTTCTTCAACATGATATAGAATCTCAAGAATTGGTAAAACCTAGCGAATAAAAATTATAATATATATTTTAATACCTTATTAAGATGAAGCTTTAAACCTTTGTACTTTTATTCTGTACCTTTTACTTTTAACATCACAGTTATATTTTCCTTTAGAGAAAAAAACATAAAAACTTGCTTCTGACTGTATGTACTTTCCATATACATAGGGAAAGGCATCACTAACTCCAAGAATGTCTCCAAAGATCTATCCAACCTAAGGTCTGGATTTACAAAGACCACTTAGGCTCATAGTTTGAAATTTTCAAGAAGTCATACCATCTTCCCTCAACCAAAAAAAAGGAGGGGGGGAGCCCAACTTCTCAGAAAAGCTCAGCAGCTCAGAAATTAAAGAATGTTTTAATTCATATGCTTCGCATCACTTCTATTTTGATGTTAATAAATTAAAAATATACTTCAAATAAGCAAGTCATTAAATGGACTATTATAGCCCAAGGTTCATTTTTTTCAACAGATAGATCAAGATTTACTCTTCAGTGTATCCATCAAGCATTTCATAGTCCTGTTTACAAACAGATCAACTTAATCTAATTCAAATCATTATTTTGACACCTTTGATTTGTTCACTCTATACTAACTCACATAAGCAGATTACCAAAACTATCTATTAAATATGGGCAATGTATCTACATATCATGTCTTATATGAAACTACCATAACACTATCCAGGGTTGCATTAACTATTTTTTCTGGGAAGACGCCAAGATGTCCGTTCACCCCAGAAATCAAGAAGACACAGACAAACCAAAAGAAGGATCACATTAGGTTAAACTTGGCAAATCATGAGTTTATTGGTGTTGCTTACAGGAGAGTGGGTGACTCACAGATAGCATTGACTAGCATCTTTGTACAGCTTCACCACCCAGAAGGATCCTTCTGAAGAGTTCTCACCAAGGAGTCCCATGTCATAGTTTGAATATAAAGTGTCTCCCAAAGGTTGTGTGCCTGCAGCTATAGCCCTGTGGTATCCGATCCCGTCAGATCTCGGAAGCTAAGCAGGGTCGGGCCTGGTTAGTCCCTGGATGAGAGACCGCCTGGGAACACCAGAAGCTGTAGGCTTGGGAGAAGGACCTGGCAACCCCCTCCCAAAAATCAATCTGTCATTGAAAACCCTATGAATAGCAGAGAATCACTGACAATAGTGTTTCCCCTGTTGTACAGAGGGTCGCTATGAGTCGGATACCGACTCGACGGCACCTAACAACAACAACAAAAGGTTATGCGCTTTAACTTTTGGTCCCCAGATGGTGGTGCTATTTGTGGAGGTCATAGAACTCTGGGAGGCAGATCTTAGCATTGCAGAAGTAGTATCACTGGGGGCAGGCCTTTAGAGATTTCTCCCCCAGTGTCCCCCCACCCCAACCTTAATTTCAGGTCTCTCTGCTTCTGGCTCACAAAGATGTAAAGTCATCTAACATGGGCCCTTCCTCTTGCCACTGCCACACTTGCCCTGTCCTGATTATGCTCTGATCTACTCACTGCTGGGTTCTCAAAAAACCTCTTCCCCCATAAGTTTGTTTGGGTTGTGTGGGGCATCCTCCTTGCCAGTCCCGCCCAGATGTTCAGATGGGAGGCGCAGCCACACATACAGATAACTAAACACAACTCACTCGGAACTCTTGGGTGAGGGGCACGAACTCCTATAGCCCTTGGGAACGCCGAGAGAGGGGAGAAAGGAAAAGCCTCTGGACGCTTTGCCTTAGGGGACTGTGCAGCTCTTTATTGTCTCTCTGCCCTGATAAGGGCTGAGAGGAACCCAAAGTATACAACTTACAAGTGCTACAGCTCTTATGCTGCCTCAAGGACAGCAGCGGCTCTTCTGTCTCTGGCACTGGGACCAGAGACTGTCCTCAGCTTCTGTCCCTAGGCACTGGGCCAAGAGACTGTCCTCACCTTGATTGTAGATCTTCCTCCTTGAGAGTACCACACAGTTGTCCTGGTCCGATGCTGGAGAGAGTTCTTATCACCTTGATGGTTGAGTTCAGGGGAGTGAGTTGCCGCAGCGCAGCACCTTTTATAGATGGCTAGAACCAATCAGCTTTGAGTCCTTTATTTTCCAATTATCCAATCAGGTTCAGGGGATTTGTGAAGTGTTTTGTACAAATGTCCAATCAAGTTACTTTCATTTTCCTTAGATTTCTAATTTACAAACCAGCTCTTCAAAAGCTGTTTTCCCAGTTTGGGGACTTTTGCCAATTTCCTCCCAATTTCTCCCTACAGGGTTGGTTTTTCTGCTACAATGACAACAGCTGAGTAATACACATGGAAAGCTGCACCACCACCAAGTTCTATCTTCTGCCAGTCATTTCCCTCCAATATAGTGGTCAGGGATGTGAGGGGAAGGGGTCTCTTAAGGGCCTCATCTTGCAGCCCTCTCCCCACCTCAACTAGAGAATGCTAACAAGCTCTCTACTACTTTAAGCCCAATTCACAGATGTATAGTTGATCCTATTTTGTTGCTATGACTAAGGCCAAGGTTTCCCAGGTTATCACAGCTGCTCTACTTTAACACATTGATAGTCATGTGCTGCCAGGGGGAATGCTAGAAAATAAGCAAAAGTCTATAATCTAAACCACATAATTACCTATAATGAGGAAACTGTTCACATACACAAATCCCTAAAGCCCAGGCTAGTATAAAGAGCCTATAAAAAGAGGTGCGTTTGGGGAGGTACACCTTTAACAGGGGTCTTGCATATTTATCCTTTTACAAGTTATAGGTGAACTTCCTTTAAATTATGAAATGCACTGCATGAACACTACTAAATTCCAGGAACTCAGTGCACCACAGTTATGAAAACAGTCATTGCTTTTTCCTCAGGTATCCCTGCCTTTGGTGGGCCTCCCAACATTATGTCAAATACATTGTACTCATATTCCACATAACTTAGTTTAGCAGAATCTGATTTTATGACATTCAACTCAACATGTGTTAATTCTAATTCTGCAGTTTTCAGTATATATATTTTATGTCATCATTCTTTTACTGTAGGAAATACAAAGAGGAACCCAAAGTATACAACTTACAAGTGCTACAGCTCTTATGCTGCCTCAAGGGCAGTGGCGGCTCTTCTGTCTCCGGCACTCGGACCAGAGACTATCCTCAGCTTCTGTCCCTAGGCACTGTTCTATTATATCATCCATGATGATAGTATATAATACTTGTTGTTGTTGTTAAAGTGCCATTGTGTCGGTATCCAACTCATAGCGACCCTCATAGGGTTTTCAATGGCTGACTGTTTCAGGATTGCCTTGGGAGTGGATTGCCAGGTCCTTCTCCCATATATACTATATACTATATAATACTTATAGTACCTAAAATGTTCTGAAGACCCTATACTTTACAGGACCAAGAAGTAAATGGCATACTCCAACATAAAGGCAATAATAAAAGTAAGTAATGGGTACAATGGGCTGGGATTTAGCTCAGTTGGTAGTGCTGCACCGCAGTCTCTGAGGTCCTGAATTCAATTCCCAGCACCGCAAAAATGGGAGAAGGGCCTGGCAATCCACTCCCAAGGCAATCCCGAAACAGTCAGCCATTGAAAACCCTATGAGGGTCGCTATGATACTGACTCCACGGCACCTAACAACAACAACAAATGGGTACAATGGGATTATGTCAGATTAGCATGTCAATTCTTTGTTTTAAATATCTTTACTGAGATATAATTTACATACCGTACAATTCATCCACTTAAAGGGTACAATTTGCTGAGTGTGGTGGCACATACCTGTAATCACAATGACTCATATGGCAGAGGCAAGAGGATCCCAAGTTTGTGGCTGGAGGCAGCCTCTGTAACTTAGTGAACAAAACAAAACGTAAAAAATGGGCTGAGGGTGCACCTCAGTGGTAGACTGCTTTCAAAGCATGCCTGAGGCCCAGAGTTCAACTCACCAGTTGCTAAAGGAAAAAGGGAGATGGGTAGAATTCAACAGTTTTAAAGTATTTACAAACATGAATAACGATCACCACAGTAAATAAGAACATTTTCATCACTTCAAAAAGAAATCCCAGACCTTTTACCTATCAGTCCCTCAGTCTCAAGCTCCCTTTTTCCTTCTCTCATGCCCAATGGTCAAAGGAACCACTTTCTGTCTCTATATTCATCACTTTTCTGGATTTTCATGTAAATGGAATCACAGACTATGTGGACTTTTTGTCACTGCCTTCTTAATCCAAATTGTAGTATGTATTAGGATCTTTTTATTTATGTCAAATATTTCCGTTCCCCTGTGAAGGACATTTGGATTGTTTCTGCTCCTTGGCCATCACGAACAAGGCTGCTATGAACATTCATTTGCAAGTTTTTCTGCAGACATGTTTTTATTTCCCTTGAGTAAATACCTAGCAGTGGAACTCCTGAGCTACACCGTAACTGAAGAACTGTCAAACTTTTCCAAAGCAGCTATACCACCTGTGCTTTTCACCCACATGGAGAAAGGATTTCTCCACATCCTCACCAACACTTGTTATTATCTAACTCATTTGTTATTATCTAACTTGTTTGTGGTTTTCTTTTTTTATTTTGAGACCGCGTCTCACTATGTAGCCAGGCTTGTCTCAAACTTGTAATACTCCTCCCTCAGCCTCCCCGTCACTGAGATTATAGGTGTGAGCCATTATGCCTAGCATTATTTCACGGTTTTTTTGTTTTGTTTTGTTTTTGTTTTTTTGTGGTACTGGGGGTTGAACCCAGGGCCTTGCGCCTGCAAGCTTTGCAAGTTCTGGACCACTGAGCTGCACCCCCAGCCCATTTTTTTACTTTTTGAAACAGGGTCTTGCTAAATTATGCAGACTGTCTCTGGTCTCGAACTTGCGATCCTCCTGCCTCTGCCTCCCAAGCCTCTGGGATTATAGGTATGCGCCACCTCGACTGGCGCTTATTTCACGTTTTAATTCTAGTCATTATAGTGTATGTGAAATGGTATTTCACTGTAGTTTTGATTTGCATTTACCTGATCACTAATGATCTCAAACTTTTTTTTTGCCATGCACTTATTATGAGTCATGAGTATGTCTTCCTTGGAGAAATGTGTGTTCAGACTTTTTACCCAGTTTTAAACTGGATTGTCTTTCCAATAAAGCTCTAAAGTTCTTTATATATTCAAGATAAGATAGTCCTTTCCCAAGTAAGTGATTTGCATCCATTAATTCTATTCTCACTTTGAGATATTCTTTGAGGCATAAAAGTTTTCATTTTCCTGAAGTCAAATTTATCTGTTTTGTCTTTTTTTTTTTTTTTAAATGGTACTGGGGGCTCAACCTAGAGCCTCCACATACTTTGCTAGTGCTTTACCACTGAGCTGTCCCCCTAGCCCTTTATTTTTTTCATATTTTGAGAGAGGGTCTCACTAAGTTATGTAGGCTGCCTCTAGCCTCAAACTTATGATCCTCCTTCCTCCCAAGGCGCTGGGATTACAGGCATGTGCCACTATGCCTGGCTCTGTTTTATTTTTTGTTTATTCAGGTTTTTATTGTATCTAAGAAGCATTTGACAAATCCAAGGTGATGAAGATTCTATAAGTCTTATAGTTTCATCCTTTTTAGATCTTTCATCGACTTTAATTTTGTATATGAGGTGAAGTAAAGGCTCAACTTTATTCTTTTATAAGTGACTATCTGGTTGCACTAGCACCACTGGTTGAAAAGATTATTCCTCCCATATTGATCTTGGTATACTGACTGAAAATCAGTGGACCACAAGTATATGGGTTTATTTTTGAACTCATATCAATTCTGTTAATTATGTCTATCCTTGTGCTGATACCAAACCATATTGATTATGGTTGCTTTGCAGTAAGTTCTGAAATCAGAAAGTGTGAATCCTTCTAGTTTGTTCTTTTTCAGGATTATTTTGGCTGCTATGGATCTCTTGCAATTCTGCATACATTTTGAATCACCATGTCAATTTCTATAAAGAAGTCAGCTGGGATTCTGACAATTATCACATCTAATATGTAGGTCAATTTGGGAATAAATTCCATCCTAACAATGCTAAGAATTTTGGACAATAACTTTGTTTTCACATTTACTTCAACAATATTTTATAGTTTTCAGGGTATAAGTTTTATACTTTTTTGTTAAATTTATTTCTAATTATATTATTCTTTTTGATGCTATTGTGAATGGAAATTTTTTAACTTCCTCTTCAGATTGTTCATTATGAGCATAACATTATCATAGATTCTTATTTTTTTAAAAGACAGGGTCTTGGTATGTAGCCTAGACTGTCCTTGAACTCACTAGGTAGCCCAGGCTGGTCCTGAACTTTCAGTCCTCATGCTTTAGCCTCTCACATGCTGAGATTATAGGTATACAATGGATTTTTTGCATAACTGATGTTGTTTACTGACCCTCTATATTGCTACTTTGCTGAAATCATCTATTAGTTTTAATCATTATTTAGTGGATTCCTTAGGATTTTCTATATGAGATAATTTCATCTGCACGTATACCACATATTCTCAGATTGAATCTGCACTCTTTCAACATTTTAGAGGGCTAAGAAAATCAGATGTGAGGCTTCTTTCTCTTAAGATGTCCACATCCACATCTCAGGCATGTACTGTGATTCTTTTCTTAAGTCATTCTCCCTCTCTGAAGCAGCTCACATCCTTGTCTTGGATGTGTACTATTATTCCTTTCTTAAGTATCTCTTATGGGAGAAGGACCTGGCAATCCACTCCCAAGGCGATCCCGAAACAGTCAGCCATTGAAAATCCTATGAGGGTCGCTATGAGTCGGATACGGACTCGACAGCACCTAACAACAACAACAACAACAAGTATCTCTTATTCTTTCCAAATGCGTATTCTTAAATCTAAAGTGTGTACTTTCTCTTATCCCTAATTAATAAACTCACATTGTTTCACTCTTAAAAAAATCAGATGCAGATTAGAATCACATGTGGATTAGATTTATGGTTGAGAGCTAGGTTTTAGGGAAATTATAGGACAGTTGTACATGTCATAAAAGCAATACACTGCAATAACTTATTATTTTATTATTATAATTTACCTATTATTCATCACACTTATCATCACTTGTAACTTAAATCTTATCAGTGTGTTCCATCACTTCACTATATTTATCTTCAACATCCTCCCATAAAACGTCATCTTTGAATCCATCCAAAGCATTAGTTACACAATATTTCTTGAAAGTCTTAATGACGCTCTCTGGAATAGGTTTCCATGCTGCCAACACCCATTATGTGATTTCTGAAGGAGCTGTGCACTTGATTTTCCCCAGTTCTGTTAATTCACAGGCAGGATCTGCAAACTAGGTCAAATATTGTTGCCTCAACTTGTCTTTAAATTACTTGATGGTTTCAATACTGATGTCATTCCACCTAGGATGACAATAAGCTCAGTTTTCATCTTGCAAAGCTGGTCCTTCATGGAATGAGTAAGATGCCCTGGGAATGCATCAAGGACACCAATGACCTCTGATTTAAAAAAAACTCCAGGTGTACCACTCCATATTATTTTCAACCACTCCAATATCAGCTCCTCCATCTTCCATCCTTTTTCTTGGGCTCTAACTACAATGTCCTTTGGAAACACCTCCAATTTAGGTAAAGTCTTCCTTTTCAAAATTAGAAAGAGTAGTAGTTTTTTTCTACCATCAGCAGTTGCTGCCAAATTAACTGTTAAGCAAAACTTTTTGCAACCAGTGGTTTTCAAAAGTAGCCTTTTATACCTTTCTTCTCCAACATGTAGTTTGGGGGCATATCAAGATGAATAGTAGTTTCACTGGCATTTGTAATTTAGCCCAGCAGAAAATTTCCAATCTTGGATCTTGGAAAAAAAAGTGAAAACTCCATCACCAATTTCAGGAAGTCATCCTTTCTTGGGACCAGTGAATATCCTCCTGACACTTATCCTCCTGACACTGTGCATTTGCTAGTAGCTTCCTTGTATTTCTGCCACAAACACTGCTTTCATCAACTCCAAAAATGCAGTGGCTTTGCAATTTCCCTTCTCCTCTGTGCACCAAACAATTTCACATTGAATTTTGCCATGTATGATAGTCTTTTAGATTTCTGGCATCCCTCTTCCATAAATATGGTACATGATACATTGGAACAAGCACCTCCCACATTTTAACAACTAAGTCATGAGTTGGTTACAGATAAGACTACACACATTATTTGCATAGCCTCAATCAAGAAATTCTGTGCAATACCACACAAGATTAAGCCTGATTCACACAGGGGTAAACTCACCATCAACTCTGCTGTCCACCTTTGTAGTACACATAGGTCTGCCTCCTTTGGAGTTAAAAAAAAAGACAAGAAGTAGAGTTGTGGGCATCCCTGGTGTGAATCAAGCTTTACTCAGCACTCGAAAAAAACCAATTGAGAAATCATGCACAAAAGATGAAACTGCACAGGACCTCTCAAACATGTTAAAGCTCCCATTGGTAACATGCACTATTATTCAGTCACCCTATGAACAAAGAGCATTTGAAGGAAAAGAGTAGATTAAAATTGTGAGCTTTTTTTTCTGTTTAAGAAATCATCAAAACCTGGGTGGAGATTAGATGCGGGTGTGGATTAGATTCGAGACTACACAGTAGTTTTATTTCTTTCTAATCTCGATACCTTTTATTTCTTATTCTTGTCCGGTTAGACAAGCTAGAATGTTTGTTACAATATTGATTAGAAGTGTTGAAAATATACTCCTTGTCTTTTGGTGGACCATAAGGGGAAAGCATCCAACTTTAAGTATGATGTTAACTGTGGATTTTTAATAGATTCACTTATCAGGTGGAGGAAATTCCCTTCTATTCCTGGTTCACTGAATGTTTTTACCATGAAAGGGTAATGATTTTTTCAAATGGTTTTTTTTTTTTTCATTTATTTATGATCATGTGGTGTCTGTTTTTCATTCTACCACTATGGTATATTACATCAATTAATATTCAGATGCTAAATCAAGCTCATATTCCTGGGGTAAATCTGTCTTTGTCTAAGTAGACATTTTAAATCTGAAAGAACAATATAAACTGAGCTCTGAAAAAGTATAGAAGTTACCTGAGAAAAGAAAAAAAGAGAATAATGTACAAGTATTCTTAAAAAAAAAAAAACAGGAAGAAGTATTTGTTATGGTTTGAATATACAATGTCCCCCACAAGTTCATGTTTGAATGCTTGGTGCCCAACTTGTGGTGCTATTTTGGGAGGCTGTGGAACATTTAGGAGGTGGGATCTAGCTGGCAGAAGTAGGTCACTAGAAGTTGGCCTTTGAAGGTAATATGTGGCCCCAGGTCCTGGCCAAGCTCTCTGCTTCCTGGTCTGCCATCATGCAAAGAGCCTCCAACAATGCTCCTGTGGATAGACTGAGCTCCTCAGTCATGCTTTTCCCACCACTATAGACTGAACCTCTGAAACTGTGAGCCAAAGTCAACCTTTCCTTCCTTGTTTCTGTCAGGTATTTTGGTCACAGCAACACAGAAGCTAACTGATACAGTATTCTAGAGAGAAAATAACTCCAAACTTAGAAGATAGGTGGCACTGAAAAAAATTTCAATTAATTTAGTGTGGTTAGAGAAAAGAACAAAAGGAAAACAACAGGAAAGAGAGAAGACCCAACAACACCTAACAACAATAACAACAATAAAAGATAGTGTACATTCAAGTC
Source organism: Pedetes capensis (assembly GCA_007922755.1). Taxonomy (NCBI): domain Eukaryota; kingdom Metazoa; phylum Chordata; class Mammalia; order Rodentia; family Pedetidae; genus Pedetes; species Pedetes capensis. The sequence goes on along the minus strand of VMDO01005422.1, from coordinate 70,857 downwards.
TGGCAAGATGTCAAATATCACAGACAGTCCTAGAGTCTAGGCTGAAGAATGGGACACTTGGGAAAGTGAGTTGAAAAATCACCTTTCCTTTCAATCATTCTCATCAAGAATATGCTACAGTTGTGACCTGTTACGTGATCCCAGTGGGCAGGCAGGGCTGGGATTTACCTCAGTTGGTAGACCATCGCTCTGCAGTATCTGAGGTCCCGAGTTCAATTCCCAGCACCACAATCATGGGAGAAGGATATGGCAATCCACTCCCACGGCAACCCCAAAAAGTCTGCCATTGAAAAACCCTATAAGGGTCACTATAGATCGTACATGACTCGACAGGATCTAACAACAACAACAGTGGGCAGGCAGCAGCTGGAGGGAAGCAAGAAGTAAAGATCCGTGAGGACTGCAGAGGGTGCTTTTGGGAGGACTTGATCAGGCTGAATCCTGGGCAAGGTGACTGGTTAATACCTGGAGGACAGGGCAATGTGTGAAGCCAGCTGAAGGTGCTGCTGCGTTCTGCTCTGTGAGGCAGCTCTAGGTGAGCTGTCTCCCACACTGAAGAAACGCAGACCCTTTGCCTGTGCCTGGTGGCATCTCCCCATCCATCTCTCAGCCATCACCTCTGTGGCAACCAGGCAAACATACTTACCCTCTGGGGAAAAGAAAAGCAATTCTTCGAAATATTATAACATATACAAAGCATGGAAGGCACTTACAAGATTTTCCATATCTGTGCGAGCCAGCATGTACGTTCTGACATTGCTATTCTGATGAAGCAGGGTGTACAACAGGAGGGTGGCTTGATCAGACATCTGCTGTTCACACAGGGCTGTGTACAAACTGTTAAAGTTAATCTGGAAGGCATGTGGAATTGACGAGGGGAAAGGACTGCTGTCTAGAATACAGAAAACAAGCACAATTTTTTTTTTAAAAAAACACAGCATGAGTATTTTCTAGTCTATGCTTTTTATATAAATAACAAAAAGACTGTTAATGTGTACTGAGTTGTTAATTTTATGTAAAGTCTCTACCTTTCAGAGTCAAAATTTCAACTTATATCTTAAACTTCACTGGGGGGGGGGAACTACAATAAATTACACAGTTTGACTTTATTACTATTTTCCCATAAATACAGCTGAACTGAATTAGCTATGAGAACATACATCTTGGTGCATGCCTGTAATACCAGCACTTGGGAGGCAAAGGTGAAGGACAGCAAGTTCCAGGCCAGCCTGGGTTACAGAGCACTTTCTCAGAGAAAGATAGGGGCGGGGGTGAGAAAAAGAACATGCGTTCTTAAATACAATGATGAGCAAAAGGCCTTCCAACAGATACAGTTTAACCAGGACACAAAGACACTCTGTTACCAAAACAAAGATCGCCAGTCTTAAATAAAAATACCCAGAGACAAAAAATACAGTTTCTATACAACAAAATCTTATAAGCTAAGGTTTTAGAAAGCTGCCTTAAAGCTATTTATTTACTTCAAATAAATCAAGGCTGTTATTAATCTAATGTTATGGATCCATTTCAAAAGAAAATGGTTAGAATAACAATATGTAATTTAGCTAGTTTAAAAATAATATCAAAATCAATATATGTTCAACATTAGCTTCTATAATGGGAAGAATATACCAAGCCCCCTAAAAAACCCTGCAGAAACCTTCTACAACTTTTTTGTTTAGAAGGAAACAAAGCAGCCAGGCATGGTAGCACATGTCTGTAATCCCAGCTCTCAGGAGGCTGGGGCAGACCAGCCCTGCTCTACATAGTGAGCTCTAGGCCAGTCTGGGCTACACAGAGAGACTTCGTCTTAATAAAAACAAAAACAAAACAAAACAAAAACAAAATAAACAAAAAAAAGGGGGGGGAGGGGAGAAAAAAGAAAACAAAGCTAATTGATTATAACTGTTAAGAAACTTTTTTTTTTTTTTTTTTTTTTAAGGATAGTTACTGGAACAACAAAAAGCATCCATCACAGCCCATACTGGAAAAATTCTTGGCATTCTAAATCTGACATAGTTCCTTTCCTACAACTTACTGGACTTGCTTAGAAATGGAAGAAAGTAAGATTAGGAAATAAAGATACGTTCAACTGAGTCAGAGAAAATCCTAATCTCATTTGATAAAACATGAGAACGTGGCAACACAAAGAGCTGATATTTTGATGTGTTCTAAAAATAAGCACCAAGAATTTTTTAAAAGACTTTAGAACACAGAAGTCACACACACACACACACACACACACACACACACACACACACACACACACGGCCTTGCTTTACCATTTTTGAATCCTGTGCTTCTATAGAAAAGAGCTGTGTCGCCACACAAAGGATCTTTGACAGGCCTGCATCTCTCTCAGATTCACCTTTCTGTGCTTTACTTGTGAGACGAAGGCCTTCAGTTCTGCTACACAGTAACCCTGCTCTTCCTCCCACATTTGAAATACAGATGATTTTTCCAATCCTAACACTGTATTTTTGACACAAAAATAATTCCATTGTGTGACTGACTTTATGTTTTTGCAAGGAATAGCAAAAGGAAGTATTGTCAGGTACCAGGTGCTAATGTTATATAATCTACATGTCTCTCTGGAGAAGATTCTGCACACCACACTTCTTTATAATAGAAGCAAAGCAGCATATTCACCAACCTGTACTATACCTGACTGCACTGGCATAAATGTGTCTTGTGTGTGTATACTTACAACACCTATATATTACTAGCTAATAAGTGCTATGCACCAGCCATTATACAAGTCTGTCTTTATGTCTGTTATCCATACAACAACTATATCATTATTCTGACTGGTTTTACAAAGAATGAAACAGAGACTTAGAAAGACTAAGTAACTTTTCCCAGATTAGCCCTGAGTAAAACTCAGATGAGCCTCCGCACTGTATGGCTTCTTACAGTAACAGCAATACTTTGGTGAGTCTGTACTATGGTAAAAACTCATTTAATTCTGATAAAAAGAAAAATCCAGGTGAGGAAGAGATTATAATCCTTGCTTTACAGACAAGGATGCTGGTGTTTAAGGAATAAATACTGGGATGCTGCTGAGTATGGTGGTGCCCAACTATAATCTAATTGGAAGGCTGAGGCAGCAGGATACTGAGCTTGAGGACAGCTTGGGCTACATAGCAACACTGTCTCAAAATTTTTTTTTAAATAATAAACTAGGATATGAACACAGGTCCGACTCTAATGCCAGCCGTTCAAATCACTGTACTACATGCTCTCCCAAAAGATGACTACCCTAAATACATAGTAATATTTGGCCCGAGTAGCTAAAGTAACAACAGTAGAAACCACAGGCTGAATAACTGCTATGGTGCAAAATCTGAGCTGATTTTTATTTATTTTATTTATTTATTTTTTTGCAGTAGTTGAGGGTTGAACCCAGGGGCACACACACACTTTGCAAGTGGACTGAACCTCCAGTCCATTTTTTATCTTGAGACAGGGTCTAAATTCTGCAGGCTGCCTCTGGCCTCGAACCTGCGATCATCCTGCCTCTGCCTCCTGACTTGCTGGGATTATAGGCATGAGCCACCATGTCCAGCTGAACTGATTTTTAAAGGAAAGTTACCGGAAAATTGAACTGATCAGCTTAAAATCTTACCTTGCTTATTATTCATATAAAGTATTAGGTGATATTATGTCCATTTCATAGAAAAACCCACTGTGATTTACTGAGATTATAAAAGCTACCAAAGATCTCACACTCTGAAGGCACCAAGGTGCGACCCACGTTTGCTCTGCTCCAAAACATATTTCTTAACCATTAACCCACATGGTCACCAAGAAGAGGAGTACACTAATGAAACAGAAAACTACCAGAGACAAGGTTTTTCATTTTTTAGCCAACAAACTGTTATGATTTCTTATTGCCCTGTGCTATGATTTGAATGCCTGTGCCCCCTCCACAATTCATGCTGAAGTGTGGTCTCTAATGCAATAGTATTAAGAAGTGGAGCCTCTAGGAGGTGATTAGATCATGAGTGGTCCTCTTTTGTAAATGGGATTAATGCCTTTATGAAAGAGGCTTCACCCACCATTCACCTTTCTGCCCTTCCATCCTTTTCACCATGTGAAGACACAGCATTCAGGGTACCACCTTAGAAACAGAGACTGGACCCTCATCAGACACCCAACTTGTTGGCACTTTGATCTTAGATTTCCCAGTCTCTAGAACAGTGAGAAATAAATTTATGTCCTTTATAAATTATCCAGTCTCAAGTGTTTTGTTACAGTAGCACACACAAAGACACTTTGCAAATGCTAATGCTAGAATTGCCGAACATATAACTAACTGGCACATTAATCTACTGTCTGTAAGAAATGTGTATTCACATAGATCTGGAAAGACACAGAGAATCAGAACCCTAATGTTTCTACCCAATAACTGTACTTCTTGCTCATCTTAATTATATTAATATTGAGTACATCTTTAAACTTACTAATTTTTTAGAGTATACTCACAAGATCACTATTTCAACATGGAACTACCTGTTTGTGTTCTACACTAGAGGTTAGTAAACAGTCCATGGGCAGCCCATCATCTACTTTAGAAATAAAGCTTTCGTTCGTATGTTGTCTACAGGGGCTTCAATATAACAATGCCAAGGTGAAGAGGTTGCAATACAGACCAGATGACTTCACCAGGCCATTGCCCCTTTATTAAAAAAAGGTTACTGATTTCTGTTCTAATTTTTAGTCCTTTAACTAAAACTGTACTTTTTCATTGTATAAACCTCTAACTAGAATATACACTTAAATGAAAATTTAAAACAATCTATCATTTGGGTTTCACAGGTCAATGTCTATGCATAAACAAGAGAGGCTGCTCCAAATTGACCACTGGTTAGTTTGGTTATCTCTAAAAGAAATATAAATTTAAGTGGATATAAAAGACTACAGAACTCTTCTAAAATGTATTTCACCTTCCTGTGGATAATGAAGGAAAATATGTTTTTCTAATTTGTAACCGATATGAAAATAACAAATTGACACCCATCTTCAAAACTATAACATGATAAACAATATGGAATAAACAATACTCTCCTCATTACAAAGAATATCCAGAGAGAAAATACCACAAACCTTGAGTGTTCTTAAAGGACATAATGGCCTGTCTGTAGGGATTGGGTGTATCTGGAGCATCTGTCAGGTTGGCCAACACCAGCAGAAGCAGGAGACTCTGGTTGGCCAGAGGAGAAGAAAGCTCTGGAGAGGTAGCCGCTTTGCTGCCCACGGCGCCTAGTGTGAAGACAGTCCAGAGTCCAGCTTGAGGAGAAAACACACAGTTAGGATGGCTGCCACCAATGAAATGAATGTAGTTCCGTCAAAATAGTCTATACTTTTTATGCCTAAAGCTTTGAAGTTTGCTTTTTTGAATATAAAAGCAAAATAAGTTGAATATTTGAAAAGCCTCCTACTGCTTTAGTAATAAGAACTGTTTTAAAGACTATCAATCTCTCATGCCATAATTGTACTTCCACTTTCTATAGACAACCACTATTTAAGTTTCATATATTTATTTCTTAGCTTATTCTTTACATATGAAGACGTATATGTAAGAAATTCATGTAAAACTTTCTACTACTCCACAGTAGCCAAACACCATAAACACTGTACATATTCCCATTTCCATCAAAGACTCAGCACTGTACTTCTGGTGCTCCAAGCAAAAACATTAAGGGAAGGAAAAATGATTTTTTTAAGTTAGGAAAAAAATCATTTACAGCCAATATGGTTGTCCACTTAGATTGGCACTGTCAAATACAGTAGCCACTACCCACTTGGAGTTACTGAGTGTGCAATATGTAATCCAAATTTCACTGGGCTGTAAGTGTAAGATGCATGATGAATTCCAGGTGAAAGTATATCATTAACATCATTTTTACCTGTTTCTTTTTATTTGGCCTTTTTCCAATATGACTACTAGACAATTCCAAATTACATGTGTGCCTTATATTTCTATTGGACAAAGTTGCTCTAGAACATCAAACAAGATTGGGTGCATGTAGGGTGGTATGGCTGTGGAGTAGAACATCAAAGAGAATCAACTGACATTCCATTACTGACACACTAATGGAACTAACCAAAGATTTTGGCACAGTTCTATGGTTATTATATCAAAAAAACCCAAAAGGGTCCTCTTACACAAGTAATAATTAGAAAATATATTTAATTCCAATGACAATAATAATAAATAGAATATTCAAGAATAAACCTGAAATCTGTAAGACCCTGGGACAAGGACCACTGAACTTTGCTGAAGGCCACAAGAGACATGAAGTACTATAGAGACATAACATGCTTCTGAACAAAAAGACACAATGTTGCAGAAGTGTCAAATCTACCCCTTAAATGAATCTAACATTCAGTCTGATACCCATCAAAATGATAACAGGAATTTATGTGATACTGTGTAATACTGTGTAAATAAGATATTGCTAGGTAAAAATGTATAATGAGGAAGACTTCCCCTTGGAGGTATGCTTCCACTCATGTAGCAATAAAGCCACAGTCATTTAAAGGTATGATTTTGAAAAAAAAAATGCAAACATACAAGTATGATTTTGGCAGAAGAATCAACAAATAGATCAATGGAAGAGAAGAAATTCTGCAACAAAACTACATGTACTTGAGAAGCTTATGATAAAAGTAGTACTCAAATTGAGTAAGAAAGGGATGCTATTGTATACATGTCCTTGGAACAATAAAATTTAGTCATTTGCCCACTATTTAATTATAGAAGTACACGTATACACTTCAATTACAGAAACCTTTCCCTTGTTTGTTTTTGTCTTGTTTTGATACAGCATCTTGCTAGGTAGCTCAGACTAGCCTAGAGCTTGGAATCCACTGCCTCAGCCTCCAAAGTGCTGGGATTACAAGCACGTGCCACTATTCCCAGCAAGGAAGCCTTTCTCTGATGCATGAAACAAAATTCAAAAAGGTATGGAATCATAATTTGACAATTTAAAAATTAAATACTACTATGTAATAAATTTTCTTCTTCATTTCCAACTTTTGCAGTTACCAGTAATTATGAGTACATCTTGACTGCATGTTTGATCTATTTCACATTGCAGAAGCTGGTAGAAATCTTATTTTCATTTATGGCCTTCGTGGTGGGTGTGTAAATTTGAATAATAGTCATATTAACTGGCCTTCCTTGTAGGCATATAGATATTATTCTATCACTTCCAGTACTGTACTTCAGGACAGATCTTGAGATATCTTTTTTGATGATGAATGCAACCCCATTTCTCTTTAATCTGTCACTCCCAGCATAGTAGACCATATGATTATCTGACTCAAAATGGCCCATGCTGATCCATCTTAGCTCACTGATGCCTAGAATGTCAATGTTTATGCATTCCATTTCTCCTTTAAAGATTTCTAATTTTCCTAGATTCATACTATGTACATTCCATGTTCCAATTATCCAATTAATGAATGTTTATAGTTGTTTCTTCTCATTTTGAGTCATGCCACATCAGCAAATGGGGCTTTACTCCATTTCCGTCATCAAGGTAGACTCTACTTTGAGGAGGCAACTCTTCCCCAGTCATCTTTTGAGTGCCTTCCAACCTGGGATGCTCATTTTCCAGCACTATATCTGACAGTATTTCTCTGGCTATTCATTGGGTTTTCAATGGTTAGTTGTTTTGGGAGTGGGCTGCCATGTCCTCCTACCTAGTCCGTCTTAGTCTGGAAGTTCAGCTGAAATTTGTCTCCAATGGGTGACCCTACTGGTATCTGAGATACTGGTGGCATAGCTTTCAGTCTCATAGCAACCCACAAGCCCCCTAAGTACAGCAAACTGACAGACTTGTAGGGTTGTCCACAATTTTGCTTTACTTGTTTCTTCAATCAACACCCATGGAAGCAGCAGTCAAGAAATCAAAAGACACACTGCTTTGGGAAAAGCTGAGGCAAAAGATCTCTTTAAAGTACTGAAAAGTAAAGATGTTACATTGAAGATGAAGGTGCACCTGACTCATGCCATGATATTTTCAGCCACATCATATGGATATGAAAGCTGGACAATGAACAAGGGAGGCAGGAGAAGAATTGATGCTTTTGAATTATGATGCTGGAGATGAATACTGAATATACCATGGACAGCCAAAAGGACCAAAAGATCTGTCCTAGAAGAAGTGCAACCAGAGTGCTCCTTGGAAGCAAGGATGGCCAGACTGCATGGTATGTATTTTGGACATCTAGTCAAGACAGATCAATTCCGGGAGAAGGACATCATGTTTGGGACAGTGGCAGGTCAACGAAAAAAGGAAAACCCTCCACTATATGGATTGACACAGTACCTGCAACAATGGGCTTAAACATAAATAAGATTGTGTGACTGGCATAGAATCAGGGAGTGTTTTGTTCTGTTGTACATAGGGTCATTATGAGTTAGACCGGACTTGACGGCACCTAACAACAACAACAACTCCTGGGGTGTGTGTGTGTGTGTGTGTGTGTATGCATACATGCATGCATTCCTTTGCTTGGTACATCGATTTCCATGCTTTCACTTTCAGTCGGTGAGAGTGGTTGTTAGTGAGATGTGTTTCTGGCAAGCAACAAACTGTTGGATTTTATTTTTAATCCAATCAACTACTCTATGTCTTTTAATTGGAGAGTTAACATCATTTATATTTAGAGTTATTGTTGAGCATAATTTGCCAATTCTTGTAATTTTGTCGGGTATTTTCTTGCTTGGCTTGTATACTATTTGTTCTCTTCTATCTTCCTTGTTTATACTTGAGGTTTGATAGTCATTTGATTTAGACATGATTCATTCTTTCCCAGTTCTCATTAGTTCATCTGTTCTTGTCATGAGATTTATTCTTTCCTACACTCCTGTGGTTGAGACTGTTCTTCTTCCTCTTGTGTGTATTATTTCCTTAAATATCTTCTGCAATGCTGGCTTGGTTGTTATGAATTGCTTGAGTGTGCTTGTCTTGGAGGGTCTTTGTTTCTCCATCAAGTTTACATGGTAACTTTGCTGGGTATAATAATCTTGGATGGCAGTTGTTTATTTTGGGGGCTTGAAATACATCACTCCATGTGCTCCTGAATTTTAGGGTTCGTGTTGAGATTTCTGATGTTGTTCTGATGGGCTTGTCTTTGAAAAATAGCATGTGCTCTTGTCATGCAGCATTTAAAATTGTTTCTTTATTCTGTAGTCTTGGCATTTTAAGCACAATGTGTCAGGGAGATGTTCTTTTGTGGTCATGTCTATTTGGGGTTCTAAATGCCTCTTGTGGTTGGATGTCCACTTATTTCCCCAGATTTGGGAAATTTTCTGCTATAATTTCATTGAATAGGTTTTCTAGACTTTTAGTTTTTATATCAGCTCCTTCTTCTACCCTCTTGGATTCTTATATTGAGCTCTTGGAAGCAATGGTCATATTCCTTTATTTTCTTTCCTTATTGATATCTGGTAGTATTTCCTCTCCCTTCTCTTCCATCTCTGATTCTTTCTTCTGCTTGATCTAGAAAATTGGTGACGCTTTCCACTGAATTTCTTATTAGACTTATTGAGTTCTTCATTTCCAACATTTCTGTTTTATTCTCTTTTTTTCTTTTTTCTTTCCTTCCCTCCCTCCCTTCCTTCCCTCCATCCATCTTTCCTTCCTTCCCTCCATCCATCTTTCCTTCCTTCCTTCTAAATCTCAATTTCCTTGCAGAATTTCTCATCCATTTCGCTTTGTCTTTTACATCAGTGACTTCCCTATCTAGGTCCTGAATTGATCTCCTTTCATCACTCATCTGCTTCTTTATATCCTCTTTGAAGTCACTGATCATTTTTACAAGTAGACTTTTGAATTCTTTGTCTGACATTTCAACCACATGAGTATCTTTTGATTTAGTAGTTAAAGAATTATAGTCTTTTGAAGCAGACATGTTGCCTTGCTTTTACATGTTTCTTATGATTCTGTTGTGATTTGTACGTCTGTTATGGTGAATATCCCTTCCATCTTTATTTGGGGATCTTGTTAGTGAGAAGTCAGTCCCTAGTACCACTCTGAGAGGAGAAGATAAACCACTGTAATAGGTCCAATACCCAACCAAACCACATATAGAAATACACTAAAAATCAACTAAAGGCAACTCCTACACTACTTTGGGAGAAGGACCTGGCAACCCACTCCCAAAGAACAATCAGCCAGTGAAAACCCTATGAATAGCACAGAAGCACAACAATAGTGTTTCGTCTGTTGTACATAGGGGTCGCTATGAGTTGGACACTGACTTGATGGCCCCTAACAACAACACTACACTAATGCCCAGAAAATAGAAAATGGTAATAATATAGTGCCAGATCCGGATCCACCCATGATGGGTAGACAAAGTCCCCACATGAGGAAGAGTATCTTTTTTTTTTTTTCTGGTACTGGGGGTTGAACCCAGGGCCTCGCGCTTGCATGCTCTGCAAGTGCTGGACCACTGAGCTGCACCCTCAGCCCATTTTCTTACTTTTTTTTTTTTTTGAGACAGGATCTTGCTAAGTTACGCAGACTGCCTCTGTTCTTGAACTTGCGATTCTCCTGCCTCCGCCTCCCAAGCTGCTGGGATTACAGGCGTGCGCCACCTCGCCCGGCTCGAGGAAGAGTATCTTTAATAAAGGCATTGAAGGGAAAATCTACTGAACAGAGAAAAAGTACCTTCTGCGTCAGAGGGAAAGTCTTCTGAAAAGGGAATAGTACCTCCAAAAGGTCTCTTCATGGAGAGGGACTTGGAAACTCTTTTCTTTTTCTTAAATTTTAATTGGTCACTATTGTAGATTTCTGGGAAATATTAATGAAAAATATATAATCTTCTGGCTCTGTGGGCAATGCTAATTCAGATTGGGAGTTGGTTGACTAGCCTCAGGCTTTCTTGAAAACAAAAGCCTTTGTACGGAAAGACAGCTCTACAGTAAGCAAATCATTTTGATAAGTCAGTTTGTCATAACAATGGACTCAATGGGATGACACAGGTGACAGTTAACCACCCTAAATTCCTGTATAAAGTTAAGAATAGTTAATTGTTACAGGAGTTCTAGATGCTCAGATCATCTTGGTTTATCTATTTAAAGTAAACATAATTTATCTCTGAGTTCATCTCCCACTTTGATCACCACCTGACACTCATGTGACAATTTAATTTAGTGATTGTTGACAAAACTTTGATGTAATCCATCAATGCTACCACCTTCCTTGTCTTTTTTCTGACCTTTCATAAGATTTAGTGAATTGTAATTCTGTATAAAAAGGCTGGGCTATCTGGAAATAAACGGAACAAGATCACACTGCCTCCAAGCTGCTGTGTCTGTTACCCATCTCTGACTCCTCATCCGCCTTCGGGGACCCCTGGATCCTAGGCTGCAGCTGGTCTGCGGCAATATAGAGTAAGCCATGAAGTTACAAATTACTTACGGTGAAAGTAAAAATACCAATTATCTGAAATAAAATGAGGATTAGAAAGAGAAAGGGGAGAAAGAAAGAAGCAGCAAGGATTAAGTTAAAGAAAAGAAAAAGAAGAAGAAGAAAGGAAAAGAATGTTAGGAAGAGGGAAAGAAAAGAGCAAAAGATAAAAATCCTGGTTGCCCAAACAGCAAAAAATATATAAACAAAGTTAGATAAACATAACAAGCAGAATAAAAAGTAAAAAGCCTAAAAGATTCCCTTTTTGAAAATACAAAGTAAGCCAGGTGTGGTGGCGTATGCCTGTTAATCCCAGGGGCTAGGGAGGGGGAGGCAGGAGAATTGCAAGTTTGAACCCAGAGGTAGCCTGCATAACTGAGAGAAACCCTGTCTCAAAAAAGTAAAAAAAAAAAAAAAAAAGGGCTGAGGGTGCAGCTCAGTGGTCCAGCACTTGCAAAGCATGGAGGCGCGAGGCCCTGGGTTCAACCCCCAG